>JBBPBR010000980.1:0-29221 GCA_037974775.1 Cicer pinnatifidum
AGGACGAAAATGACCTAATTGATCATCCAATGACACAAACACACCTATTGGATGCACAAGATTGGTTAAAAACCCTAATTGGACATGAATATGCCTAGGGAGGACGAAAATGACCTAATTGATCATCCAATGACACAAACACACCTATTGGATGCACAAGATTGGTTAAAAACCCTAATTGGACAAGAATATGCCTAGGGAAGACGAATATGACCTAAATGTTAATCCAATAACACAAATGAACTTATTGGATGCACAAGATTGGTTAAAAACCCTAATTGGACAAGAATAAGCCTAGGGAGGACGAAAATGACGAAATTGATCATCCAATGACACAAACACACCTATTGGATGCACAAGATTGGTTAAAAACCCTAATTGGACAAGAATATGTCTAGGGAGGACGAAAATGACATAATATTAATTCAATGACACAAACAAACTTATTGGATGCACAAGATTGGTTAAAAACCCTAATTGGACAAGAATAATCCTAGGGAGGACGAAAATGACCTAATTGATCATCCAATGACACAAACACACCTATTGGATGCACAAGTTTGGTTAAAAACCCTAGTTGGACAAGAACATGCCTAGGGAGGACGAAAATGACCTAATTGATCATCCAATGACACTAATGAACTTATTGGATTCACAAGATTGGTTAAAAACCCTAATTGGACAAGAGTAAGCCTAGGGAGGACGAAAATGACCTAATTGATCATCCAATGACACAAACACACCTATTCGATGCACAAGATTGGTTAAAAACCCTAACTGGACAAGAATATGCCTAGGGAGGACGAAAATGACCTAATTGATCATCCAATGACACAAACACACCTATTGGATGCACAAGATTGGTTAAAAACCCTAACTGGACAAGAATATGCATAGGGAGGACGAAAATGACCTAATTGATCATCCAATGACACAAACACACCTATTGGATGCACAAGAGTGGTTAAAAACCCTAATTGGACAAGAATATGCCTAGAGAGGACGAATATGACCTAAATGTTAATCCAATAACACAAATGAACTTATTGGATGCACAAGATTGGTTAAAAACCCTAATTGGACAAGAATAAGCCTAGGGAGAACGAAAATGACCTAAATGTTAATCCAATGACACAACTCAACTTATTGGATGCACAAGATTGGTTAAAAACCCTAATTGGACAAGAATAAGCCTAGGGAGGACGAAAATGACCTAATTGATCATCCAATGACACAAACACACCTATTGGATGCACAAGATTGGTTAAAAACCCTAATTGGACAAGAATAAGCCTAGGGAGGACGAAAATGACCTAATTGACCATCCAATGACACAAACACACCTATTGGATGCACAAGATTGGTTAAAAACCCTAATTGGATAAGAATATACCTAGGGAGGACGAAAATGACCTAAATATTAATTCAATGACACAAACAAAGTTATTGGATGCACAAGATTGGTTAAAAACCCTAATTGGACAAGAATAAGCCTAGGGAGAACGAAAATGACCTAAATGTTAATCCAATGACACAACTCAACTTTTTGGATGCACAAGATTGGTTAAAAACCCTAATTGGACAAGAATAAGCCTAGGGAGGACGAAAATGACCTAATTGATCATCCAATGACACAAACACACCTATTGGATGCACAAGATTGGTTAAAAACCCTAACTGGACAAGAATATGCCTAGGGAGGACGAAAATGACCTAATTGATAATCCAATGACACAAACACACCTATTGGATGCACAAGATTGGTTAAAAACCGTAATTGGACAAGAATAAGCCTAGGGAGAACGAAAATGACCTCAATGTTAATCCAATGACACAACTCAACTTATTGGATGCACAAGATTGGTTAAAAACCCTAATTGGACAAGAATATGCCTAGGGAGGACGAAAATGACCTAATTAATCATCCAATGACACAAACACACCTATTGGATGCACAAGATTGGTTAAAAACCCTAATTGGACAAGAATAAGCCAAGGGAGGACGAAAATGACCTAATTGATCATCCAATGACACAAACACACCTATTGGATGCACAAGATTGGTTAAAAACCCTAATCGGACAAGAATATGTCTAGGTAGGACGAAAATGACCTAATTGATCATCCAATGACACAAACACACCTATTGGATCCACAAGATTGGTTAAAAACTCTAATTGGACAAGAATAAGCCTAGGGAGGACGAAAATGACCTAAATGTTAATCCAATGACACAACTCAACTTATTGGATGCACAAGATTGGTTAAAAACCCTAATTGGACAAGAATAAGCCTATGGAGGACGAAAATGACCTAATTGATCATCCAATGACACAAACACACCTATTGGATGCACAAGATTGGTTAAAAACCCTAATTGGACAAGAATAAGCCTAGGGAGGACGAAAATGACCTAATTGATCATCCAATGACACAAACACACCTATTGGATGCACAAGATTGGTTAAAAACTCTAATTGGACAAGAATAAGCCTAGGGAGGACGAAAATAACCTAATTGATCATCCAATGACACAAACACACCTATTGGATGCACAAGATCGGTTAAAAACTCTAATTGGACAAGAATAAGCCTAGGGAGGACGAAAATGATCTAATTGATCATCCAATGACACAAATGAACTTATTGGATGCACAAGATTGGTTAAAAACCCTAATTGGACAAGAATAAGCCTAGGGAGGACGAAAATGACCTAATTGATCATCCAATGACACAAACACACCTATTGCGTGCACAAGATTGGTTAAAAACCCTAATTGGACAAGAATATGCCTAGGGAGGACGAAAATGACCTAAATGTTAATCCAATGACACAAATGAACTTATTGGATGCACAAGATTGGTTAAAAACCCTAATTGGACAAGAATAAGCTTAGGGAGGACGAAAATGACCTAATTGATCATCCAATGACACAAACACACCTATTGGATGCACAAGATTGGTTAAAAACCCTAATTGGACAAGAATAAGCCTAGGGAGGACGAAAATGACCTAATTGATCATCCAATGACACAAACACACCTATTGGATGCACAAGATTGGAAAAAAACCCTAATTGGACAAGAATATGCCTAGGGAGGACGAAAATGACCTAATTGATCATCCAATGACACAAACACACCTATTGGATGCACAAGATTGGTTAAAAACACTAATTGGACAAGAATATTCCTAGGGAGGACGAAAATGACCTAAATATTATTTCAATGACACAAACAAACTTATCGGATGCACAAGATTGGTTAAAAACCCTAATTGGACAAGAATAAGCCTAGGGAGGACGAAAATGACCTAATTGATCATCCAATGACACAAACACACCTATTGGATGCACAAGATTGGTGAAAAACCCTAACTGGACAAGAATATGCCTAGGGAGGACGAAAATGACCTAATTGATCATCCAATGACACAAACACACCTATTGGATGCACAAGATTGGTTAAAAACCCTAATTGGACAAGAATATGCCTAGGGAGGACGAAAATGACCTAAATGTTAATCCAATGACACGAAAGAACTTATTGGAACCACAAGATTGCTTAAAAACCATAATTGGACAATAATAAGCCTAAGGAGGACGAAAATGACCTAATTGATCATCCAATGACACAAACACACCTATTGGATGCACAAGACTGGTTAAAAACCCTAATTGGACAAGAATATGCCTAGGGAGGACGAAAATGACCTAAATATTAATTCAATGACACAAAAAAAGTTATTGGATGCACAAGATTGGTTAAAAACCCTAATTGGACAAGAATAAGCCTAGGGAGAACGAAAATGACCTAAATGTTAATCCAATGACACAACTCAACTTATTGGATGCACAAGATTGGTTAAAACCCCTAATTGGACAAGAATATGCCTAGGGAGGAAGAAAATGACCTAATTGATCATCCAATAATACAAACACACCTATTGGATGCACAAGATTGGTTAAAAACCCTAGTTGGACAAGAACATGCCTAGGGAGGACGAAAATGACCTAATTGATCATCCAATGACACTAATGAACTTATTGGATGCACAAGATTGGTTACAAACCCTAATTGGACAAGAATAAGCCTAGGGAGGACGAAAATGACCTAATTGATGATCCAATGACACAAACACACCTATTGGATGCACAAGATTGGTTAAAAACCCTAACTGGACAAGAATATGCCTAGGTAGGACGAAAATGACCTAATTGATCATCCAATGACACAAACACACCTATTGGATGCACAAGATTGGTTAAAAACCCTAATTGGACAAGAATATGCCTAGGGAGGACGAAAGTGACCTAATTGATCATCCAATGACACAAACACACCTATTGGAAGCACAAGATTGGTTAAAAACCCTAATTGGACAAGAATAAGCCTAGGGAGGACGAAAATGACCTAATTGATCATCCAATGACACAAACACACCTATTGGATGCACAAGATTGGTTAAAAACCCTAATTGGACAAGAATAAGCCTAGGGAGGACGAAAATGACCTAATTGATCATCCAATGACACAAACACACCTATTGGATGCACAAGATTGGTTAAAAACCCTAGTTGGACAAGAATATGCATAGGGAGGACGAAAATGACCTAATTGATCATCCAATGACACAAATGAACTTATTGGATGCACAAGATTGGTTAAAAATCGTAATTGGACAAGAATAAGCCTAGGGAGGACGAAAATGACCTAAATGCTAATCCAATGACACAACTCAACTTATTGGATGCACAAGATTGGTTAAAAACCCTAATTGGGCAAGAATAAGCCTAGGGAGGACGAAAATGACCTAATTGATCATCCAATGACACAAACACACCTATTGGATGCACAAGATTGGTTAAAAACCCTAATTGGACAAGAATAAGCCTAGGGAGGACGAAAATGACCTAATCGATCTTCCAATGACACAAACACACCTATTGGATGCACAAGATTGGTTAAAAACCCTAATTGGACAAGAATATGCCTAGTGAGGACGAAAATGACATAAATGTTAATCCAATGACACAAATGAACTTATGGGATGCACAAGATTGGTTAAAAATCCTAATTGGACAAGAATAAGCCTAGGGAGGACGAAAATGACCTAAATGCTAATCCAATGACACAACTCAACTTATTGGATGCACAAGATTGGTTAAAAACCCTAATTGGGCAAGAATAAGCCTAGGGAGGACGAAAATGACCTAATTGATCATCCAATGACACAAACACACCTATTGGATGCACAAGATTGGTTAAAAACCCTAATTGGACAAGAATAAGCCTAGGGAGGACGAAAATGACCTAATTGATCATCCAATGACACAAACACACCTATTGGATGCACAAGATTGGTTAAAAACCCTAGTTGGACAAGAATATGCCTAAGGAGGACGAAAATGACCTAATTGATCATCCAATGACACAAATGAACTTATTTGATGCACAAGATTGGTTAAAAACCCTAATTGGACAAGAATAAGCCTAGGGAGGACAAAAATGACCTAATTGATCATCCAATGACACAAACACACCTATTGGATGCACAAGATTGGTTAAAAACCCTAATTGGACAAGAATAAGCCTAGGGAGGACGAAAATGACCTAATTGATCATCCAATGACACAAACACACCTATTGGATGCACAAGATTGGTTAAAAACCCTAATTGGACAAGAATAAGCCTAGGGAGGACGAAAATGACCTAATTGATCATCCAATGACACAAACACACCTATTGGATGCACAAGATTGGTTAAAAACCCTAATTGGACAAGAATAAGCCTAGGGAGGACGAAAATGACCTAATTGATCATCCAATGACACAAACACACCTATTGGATGCATAAGATTGGTTAAAAACCCTAATTGGACAAGAATAAGCTTAGGGAGGACGAAAAATGACCTAATTGATCATCCAATGACACAAACACACCTATTGGATGCACAAGATTGGTTAAAAACCCTAATTGGACAAGAATAAGCCTAGGGAGGACGAAAATGACCTAATTGATCATCCAATGACACAAACACACCTATTGGATGCACTAAATTGGTTAAAAACCCTATTTGGACAAGAATAAGCCTAGGGAGGACGAAAATGACCTAATTGATCATCCAATGACACAAACACACCTATTGGATGCACAAGATTGGTTAAAAACCCTAATTGGACAAGAATAAGCCTAGGGAGGACGAAAATGACCTAATTGATCATCCAATGACACAAACACACTTATTGGATGAACAAGATTGGTTAAAAACCCTAATTGGACAAGAATAAGCCTAGGGAGGACGAAAATGACCTAATTGATCATCCAATGACACAAACACACCTATTGGATGCACAAGATTGGTTAAAAACCCTAATTGGACAAGAATAAGCCTAGGGAGGACGAAAATGACCTAATTGATCATCCATTGCCACAAACACACCTATGGGATGCACAAGATTGGTTAAAAACCTTAATTGGACAAGAATATGCCTAGGGAGGACGAAAATGACCTAAATGTTAATCCAATGACACAAATGAACTTATTGGATGCACAAGATTGGTTAAAAACCCTAATTGGGCAAGAATAAGCCTTGGGAGGACGAAAATGACCTAAATGTTAATCCAATGACACAACTTAACTTATTGGATGCACAAGATTGGTTAAAAACCCTAATTGGACAAGAATAAGCCTATGGAGGACGAAAATGACCTAATTGATCATCCAATGACACAAACACACCTATTGGATGCACAAGATTGGTTAAAACCCTAATTGGACAAGAATATGCTTTGGGAGGACGAAAATGACCTAAATGTTAATCCAATGACACAAATGAACTTATTTGATGCACAAGATTGCTTAAAAACCCTAATTGGACAAGAATAAGCCTAGGGAGGACAAAAATGACCTAATTGATCATTCAATGACACAAAGACACCTACTGGATGCACAAGATTGGTTAAAAACCCTAATTGGACAAGAATATGCCTAGGGAGGACGAAAATGACCTAAATATTAATTCAATGACACAAACAAAGTTATTGGATGCACAAGATTGGTTAAAAACCCTAATTGGACAAGAATAAGCCTAGGTAGAACGAAAATGACCTAAATGTTAATCCAATGACACAACTCAACTTATTGGATGCACAAGATTGGTTAAAAACCCTAATTGGACAAGAATATGCCTAGGGAGGACGAAAATGACCTAATTGATCATCCAATGACACAACCACACCTATTGGATGCACAAGATTGGTTAAAAACCCTAGTTGGACAAGAACATGCCTAGGGAGGACGAAAATGACCTAATTGATCATCCAATGACACTAATGAACTTATTGGATGCACAAGATTGGTTAAAAACCCTAATTGGACAATAATAAAGCCTAGGGAGAACGAAAATGACCTAATTGATCATCCAATGACACAAATGAACTTATTGGATGCACAAGATTGTTTAAAAACCCTAATTGGACAATAATAAGCCTAGGGAGGACGAAAATGACCTAATTGATCATCCAATGACACAAACACACCTATTGGATGCACAAGATTGATTAAAAACCCTAATTCGACAAGAATAAGCCTAGGGAGGACGAAAATGACCTAATTGATCATCCAATGACACAAACACACCTATTGGATGCACAAGATTGGTTAAAAACCCTAATTGGACAAGAATATGCCTACGGAGGACGAAAATGACCTAAATATTAATCCAATGACACAAATGAACTTTATTGGATGCACAAGATTGGTTAAAAACCCTAATTGGACAAGAATATGCCTAGGGAGGACGAAAATGACCTAATTGATCATCCAATGATACAAACACACCTATTGGATGCACAAAATTGGTTAAAAACCGTAGTTGGACAAGAACATGCCTAGGGAGGACGAAAATGACCTAATTGATCATCCAATGACACTAATGAACTTATTGGATGCACAAGATTGGTTAAAAACCCTAATTGGACAAGAATATGCCTAGGGAGGACGAAAATGACCTAATTGATCATCCAATGACACAAACACACCTATTGGATGCACAAGATTGGTTAAAAACCCTAATTGGACAAGAATATGCCTAGGGAGGACGAAAATGACCTAAATGTTAATCCAATGACACAAATGAACTTATTGGAACCACAAGATTGCTTAAAAACCATAATTGGACATTAATAAGCCTAAGGAGGACGAAAATGACCTAATTGATCATCCAATGACACAAACACACCTATTGGATGCACAAGACTTGTTAAAAACCCTAATTGGACAAGAATATGCCTAGGGAGGACGAAAATGACCTAAATATTAATTCAATGACACAAAAAAAGTTATTGGATGCACAAGATTGGTTAAAAACCCTAATTGGACAAGAATAAGCCTAGGGAGAACGAAAATGACCTAAATGTTAATCCAATGACACAACTCAACTTATAGGATGCACAAGATTGGTTAAAAACCATAATTGGACAAGAATATGCCTAGGGAGGACGAAAATGACCTAATTGATCATCCAATAATACAAACACACCTATTGGATGCACAAGATTGGTTAAAAACCCTAGTTGGACAAGAACATGCCTAGGGAGGACGAAAATGACCTAATTGATCATCCAATGACACTAATGAACTTATTGGATGCACAAGATTGGTTAAAAACCCTAATTGGACAAGAATAAGCCTAGGGAGGACGAAAATGACCTAATTGATGATCCAATGACACAAACACACCTATTGGATGCACAAGATTGGTTAAAAACCCTAACTGGACAAGAATATGCCTAGGTACGACGAAAATGACCTAATTGATCATCCAATGACACAAACACACCTATTGGATGCAGAAGATTGGTTAAAAACCCTAATTGGACAAGAATATGCCTAGGGAGGACGAAAATGACCTAATTGATAATCCAATGACACAAACACACCTATTGGATGCACAAGATTGGTTAAAAACCCTAGTTGGACAAGAACATGCCTAGGGAGGACGAAAATGACCTAATTGATCATCCAATGACACTAATGAACTTATTGGATGCACAAGATTGGTTAAAATCCCTAACTGGACAAGAATAAGCCTAGGGAGGACGAAAATGACCTAATTGATCATCCAATGACACAAACACACCTATTGGATGCACAAGATTGGTTAAAAACCCTAATTGGACAAGAATACGCCTAGGGAGGACGAAAATGACCTAATTGATCATCCAATGACACAAACACACCTATTGGATGCACAAGATTGGTTAAAAACCATAATTGGACAAGAATATGCCTAGGGAGGACGAAAATGACCTAAATATTAATTCAATGACACAAACAAAGTTATTGGATGCACAAGATTGGTTAAAAATCCTAATTGGACAAGAATAAGCCTAGGGAGGACGAAAATGACCTAATTGATCATCCAATGACACAAACACACCTATTGGATGCACAAGATTGGTTAAAAACCCTAATTGGACAAGAATAAGCCTAGGGAGGACGAAAATGACCTAATTGATCGTCCAATGACACAAATGAACTTATTGGATGCACAAGATTTGTTAAAAACCCTAATTTGACAAAGTTATTGGATGCACAAGATTGGTTAAAAACCCTAATTTGACAAGAATAAGTCAAGGGAGGACGAAAATGACCTAATTGATCATCCAATGACACAAACACACCTATTGGATGCACAAGATTGGTTAAAAACCCTAATTGGACAAGAATAAGCCTAGGGAGGACGAAAATGACCTAATTGATCATCCAATGACACAAACACACCTATTGGATGCACAAGATTGGTTAAAAACCCTAATTGGTCAAGAATATGCCTAGGGAGGACGAAAATGACCTAATTGATCATCCAATGACACAAATGAACTTATTGGATGCACAAGATTGGTTAAAAACCCTAATTGGACAAGAATAAGCATAGAAAGGACGAAAATGACCTAATTGATCATCCAATGACACAAACACACCTATTGGATGCACAAGATTGGTTAAAAACCCTAATTGGATAAGAATATGCCTAGGGAGGACGAAAATGACCTAATTGATAATCCAATGACACAAACACACCTATTGGATGCACAAGATTGGTTAAAAACCCTAATTGGACAAGAATATGCCTAGGGAGGACGAAAATGACCTAAATGTTAATCCAATGACACAAATGAACTTATTGGAACCACAAGATTGCTTAAAAACCATAATTGGACAATAATAAGCCTAAGGAGGACGAAAATGACCTAATTGATCATCCAATGACACAAACACACATATTGGATGCACAAGACTGGTTAAAAACCCTAATTGGACAAGAATATGCCTAGGGAGGACGAAAATGACCTAAATATTAATTCAACGACACAAAAAAAGTTATTGAATGCACAAGATTGGTTAAAAACCCTAATTGGACAAGAATAAGCCTAGGGAGAACGAAAATGACCTAAATGTTAATCAAATGACACAACTCAACTTATTGGATGCACAAGATTGGTTAAAACCCCTAATTGGACAAGAATATGCCTAGGGAGGACGAAAATGACCTAATTGATCATCCAATAATACAAACACACCTATTGGATGCACAAGATTGGTTAAAAACCCTAGTTGGACAAGAACATGCCTAGGGAGGACGAAAATGACCAAATTGATCATCCAATGACACAAACACACCTATTGGATGCACAAGATTGGTTAAAAACCCTAATTGGACAAGAATATGTCTAGGGAGGACGAAAATGACCTAAATATTAATTCAATGACACAAACAAACTTATTGGATGCACAAGATTGGTTAAAAACCCTAGTTGGACAAGAATAAGCCTAGGGAGGACGAAAATGACCTAATTGATCATCCAATGACACAAACACACCTATTGGATGCACAAGATTGGTTAAAAACCCTAGTTGGACAAGAACATGCCTATGGAGGACGAAAATGACCTAATTGATCATCCAATGACACTAATGAACTTATTGGATGCACAAGATTGGTTAAAAACCCTAATTGGACAAGAATAAGCCTAGGGAGGACGAAAATGACCTAATTGATCATCCAATGACACAAACAAACCTATTGGATGCACAAGATAGGTTAAAAACCCTAATTGGACAAGAATATGCCTAGGGAGGACGAAAATGACCTAATTGATCATCCAATGACACAAACACACCTATTGGATGCACAAGATTGGTTAAAAACCCTAATTGGACAAAAATAAGCGTAGGGAGAACGAAAATGACCTAAATATTAATCCCATGACACAACTCAACTTATTGGATGCACAAGATTGGTTAAAAACCCTAATTGCACAAGAATATGCCTAGGGAGGACGAAAATGACCTAATTGATCATCCAATGACACAAACACACCTATTGGATGCACAAGATTGGTTAAAAACCCTAATTGGACAAGAATATGCCTAGGGAGGACGAAAATGACCTAAATGTTAATCCAATGACTCAAATGAACTTATTAGATGTACAAGATTGGTTAAAAACCCTAATTGGACAAGAATAAGCCTAGGGAGGACGAAAATGACCTAATTGATCATCCAATGACACAAACACACCTATTGGATGCACAAGATTGGTTAAAAACCCTAATTGGACAAGAATATGCCTAGGGAGGACGAAAATGATCTAAATATTAATTCAATGACACAAACAAAGTTATTGGATGCACAATATTGGTTAAAAACCCTAATTGGACAAGAATAAGCCTAGGGAGGACGAAAATGACCTAATTGATCATCCAATGACACAAACACACCTATTGGATGCACAAGATTGGTTTAAAACCCTAGTTGGACAAGAATATGCCTAGTAAGGACGAAAATGACCTAATTGATCATCCAATGACACAAATGAACTTATTGGATGCACAAGATTGGTTAAAAACCCTAATTGGACAAGAATAAGCCTAGGGAGGACGAAAATGACCTAATTGATCATCCAATGACACAAACACACCTATTGGATGCACAAGATTGGTTAAAAACCCTAATTGGACAAGAATAAGCCTAGGGAGGACGAAAATGACCTAATTGATCATCCAATGACACAAACACACCTATTGGATGCACAAGATTTGTTTAAAACCCTAGTTGGACAAGATTATGCCTAGGAAGGACGAAAATGACCTAATTGATCATCCAATGACACAAATGAACTTATTGGATGCACAAGATTGGTTAAAAACCCTAATTGGACAAGAATAAGCCTAGGGAGGACGAAAATGACCTAATTGATCATCCAATGACACAAACACACCTATTGGATGCACAAGATTGGTTAAAAACCCTAATTGGACAAGAATAAGCCTAGGGAGGACGAAAATGACCTAATTGATCATCCAATGACACAAACACACCTATTGGATTCACAAGATTTGTTAACAACCCTAATTGGACAAGAATAAGCCTAGGGAGGACGAAAATGACCTAATTGATCATCCAATGACACAAACACACCTATTGGATGCACAAGATTTGTTAAAAACCCTAATTGGACAAGAATAAGCCTAGGGAGGACGAAAATGACCTAATTGATCATCCAATGACACAAACACACCTATTGGATGCACAAGATTGGTTAAAAACCCTAATTGGACAAGAATATGCCTAGGGAGGACAAAATGACCTAAATGTTAATCCAATGACACAACTCAACTTATTGGATGCACAAGATTGGTTAAAAACCCTAGTTGGACAAGAATATGCCTAGGGAGGACGAAAATGACCTAATTGATCATCCAATGACACAAATGAACTTATTGGATGCACAAGATTGGTTAAAAACCCTAATTGGACAAGAATAAGCCTAGGGAGGACGAAAATGACCTAATTGATCATCCAATGACACAAACACACCTATTGGATGCACAAGATTGGTTAAAAACGCTAATTGGACAAGAATATGCCTAGGGATGACAAAAATGACCTAAATATTAATTCAATGACACAAACAAAGTTATTGGATGCACAAGATTGGTTAAAAACCCTAATTGGACAAGAATAAGCCAAGGGAGGACGAAAATGACCTAATTGATCATCCAATGACACAAACACACCTATTGGATGCACAAGATTGGTTAAAAACCCTAATTCGACAAGAATATGCCTAGGGAGGACAAAAATGACCTAAATGTTAATCCAATGACACAAATGAACTTATTGGATGCACAAGATTGGTTAAAAACCCTAATTGGACAAGAATAAGCCTAGGGAGGACGAAAATGACCTAATTGATCATCCAATGACACAAACACACCTATTGGATGCACAAGATTGGTTAAAAACCCTAACTGGACAAGAATATGCCTAGGGAGGACGAAAATGACCTAATTGATCATCCAATGACACAAACACACCTATTGGATGCACAAGATTGGTTAAAAACACTAATTGGACAAGAATAAGCCTAGAGAGGACGAAAATGACCTAATTGATCATCCAATGACACAAACACTTCTATTGGATGCACAAGATTGGTTGAAAACCCTAATTGGACAAGAATAAGCCTGGGGAGGAAGAAAATGACCTAATTTATTATCCAATGACAAAAACACACATATTGGATGCACAAGATTGGTTAAAAACCCTAATTGGACAAGAATAAGCCTATGGAGGACGAAAATGACCAAATTGATCATCCAATGACACAAACACACCTATTGGGTGCACAAGATTGATTAAAAACCCTAATTGGACAAGAATATGCCTAGGGAGGACGAAAATGACCTAAATATTAATTCAATGACACAAACAAAGTTATTGGATGCACAAGATTGGTTAAAAACCCTAATTGGACAAGAATAAGCCTAGGGAGGACGAAAATGACCTAATTGATCATCCAATGACACAAACACACCTATTGGATGCACAAGATTGGTTAAAAACCCTAATTGGACAACAATATGCCTAGGGAGGACGAATATGACCTAAATGTTAATCCAATAACACAAATGAACTTATTCGATGCACAAGATGGGTTAAAAACCCTAATTGGACAAGAATATGCCTAGGGAGAACGAAAATGACCTAAATGTTAATCCAATGACACAACTCAACTTATTGGATGCACAAGATTGGTTAAAAACCCTAATTGGACAAGAATAAGCCTAGGGAGGACGAAAATGACCTAATTGATCATCCAATGACACAAACACACCTATTGGATGCACAAGATTGGTTAAAAACCCTAACTGGACAAGAATATGCCTAGGGAGGACGAAAATGACCTAATTGATCATCCAATGACACAAATGAACTTATTGGATGCACAAGATTGGTTCAAAACCCAAATTGGACAGGAATAAGCCTAGGGAGGACGAAAATTACCTAATTGATCATCCAATGACACAAACACACCTATTGGATGCACAAGATTGGTTAAAAACCCTAGTTGGACAAGAACATGCCTAGGGAGGACGAAAATGACCTAATTGATCATCCAATGACACTAATGAACTTATTGGATGCCCAAGATTGGTTAAAAACCCTAATTGGACAAGAATATGCCTAGGGAGGACGAAAATGACCTAATTGATCATCCAATGACACAAACACACCTATTGGATGCACAAGATTGGTTAAAAACCCTAATTGGACAAGAATATGCCTAGGGAGGACGAAAATGACCTAAATGTTAATCCAATGACACAAATGAACTTATTGGAACCACAAGATTGCTTAAAAACCATAATTGGACAATAATAAGCATAAGGAGGACGAAAATGACCTAATTGATCATCCAATGACACAAACACGCCTATTGGATGCACAAGACTGGTTAAAAACCCTAATTGGACAAGAATATGCCTAGGGAGGACGAAAATGACCTAAATATTAATTCAATGACACAAAAAAAGTTATTGGATGCACAAGATTGGTTAAAAACCCTAATTGGACAAGAATAAGCCTAGGGAGAACGAAAATGACCTAAATGTTAATCCAATGACACAACTCAACTTATTGGATGCACAAGATTGGTTAAAACCCCTAATTGGACAAGAATATGCCTAGGGAGGACGAAAATGACCTAATTGATCATCCAATAATACAAACACACCTATTGGATGCACAAGATTGGTTAAAAACCCTAGTTGGCCAAGAACATGCCTAGGGAGGACGAAAATGACCTAATTGATCATCCAATGACACTAATGAACTTATTGGATGCACAAGATTGGTTAAAAACCCTAATTGGACAAGAATAAGCCTAGGGAGGACGAAAATGACCTAATTGATGATCCAATGACACAAACACACCTATTGGATGCACAAGATTGGTTAAAAACCCTAACTGGACAAGAATATGCCTAGGTAGGACGAAAATGACCTAATTGATCATCCAATGACACAAACAAACCTATTGGATGCACAAGATTGGTTAAAAACCCTAATTGGACAAGAATATGCCTAGGGAGGACGAAAGTGACCTAATTGATCATCCAATGACACAAACACACCTATTGGATGCACAAGATTGGTTAAAAACCCTAATTGGACAAGAATATGCCTAGGGAAGACGAATATGACCTAAATGTTATTCCAATAACACAAATGAACTTATTGGATGCACAAGATTGGTTAAAAACCCTAATTGGACAAGAATAAGCCTAGGGAGGACGAAAATGACCAAATTGATCATCCAATGACACAAACACACCTATTGGATGCACAAGATTGGTTAAAAACCCTAATTGGACAAGAATATGTCTAGGGAGGACGAAAATGACCTAAATATTAATTCAATGAAACAAACAAACTTATTGGATGTACAAGATTGGTTAAAAACCCTAATTGGACAAGAATAAGCCTAGGGAGGACGAAAATGACCTAATTGATCATCCAATGACACAAACACACCTATTGGATGCACAAGATTGGTTAAAAACCCTAGTTGGACAAGAACATGCCTATGGAGGACGAAAATGACCTAATTGATCATCCAATGACACTAATGAACTTATTGGATGCACAAGATTGGTTAAAAACCCTAATTGGACAAGAGTAAGCCTAGGGAGGACGAAAATGACCTAATTGATCATCCAATGACACAAACACACCTATTGGATGCACAAGATTGGTTTAAAACCCTAACTGGACAAGAATATGCCTAGGGAGGACGAAAATGACCTAATTGATCATCCAATGAAACAAACACACCTATTGGATGCACAAGATTGGTTAAAAACCCTAATTGGACAAGAATATGCCTAGGGAGGACGAATATGACCTAAATGTTAATCCAATAACACAAATGAACTTATTGGATGCACAAGATTGGTTAAAAACCCTAATTGGACATGAATAAGCCTAGGGAGAACGAAAATGATTGGACATGAATAAGCCTAGGAATAAGCCTAGGAATAAGCCTAGGGAATACACCTATTGGAGGCACAAGATTGGTTTAAAACCCTAGTTGGACAAGAATAAGCCTAGGGAGGACGAAAATGACCTAATTGATCATCCAATGACACAAATGAACTTATTGGATGCACAAGATTGGTTAAAAACCCTAATTGGACAAGAATAAGCCTATGGAGGACGAAAATGACCTAATTGATCATCCAATGACACAAACACACCTATTGGATGCACAAGATTGGTTAAAACCCTAATTGGACATGAATAACCCTAGGGAGGACGAAAATGACCTAAATGTTAATCGAATGACACAAATGAACTTATTTGATGCACAAGATTGCTTAAAAACCCTAATTGGACAAGAATAAGCCTAGGGAGGACAAAAATGACCTAATTGATCATCCAATGACACAAAGACACCTATTGGATGCACAAGATTGTTTAAAAACCCTAATTGGACAAGAATATGCCTAGGGAGGACGAAAATGACCTAAATATTAATTCAATGACACAAACAAAGTTATTGGATGCACAAGATTGGTTAAAAACACTAATTGGACAAGAATAAGCCTAGGTAGAAGAAAATGACCTAAATGTTAATCCAATGACACAACTCAACTTATTGGATGCACAAGATTGGTTAAAAACCCTAATTGGACAAGAATATGCCTAGGGAGGACAAAAATGACCTAATTGATCATCCAATGACACAAAGACACCTATTGGATGCACAAGATTGGTTAAAAACCCTAATTGGACAAGAATATGCCTAGGGAGGACGAAAATGACCTAAATATTAATTTAATGACACAAACAAAGTTATTGGATGCACAAGATTGGTTAAAAACCCTAATTGGACAAGAATATGCCTAGGGAGGACGAAAATGACCTAAATATTAATTCAATGACACAAACAAACTTATTGGATGCACAAGATTGGTTAAAAACCCTAATTGGACAAGAATAAGCCTAGGGAGGATGAAAATGACCTAATTGATCATCCAATGACACAAACACACTTATTGGATGCACAAGATTGGTTAAAAACCCTAATTGGACAAGAATAAGCCTAGGGAGGACGAAAATGACCTAATTGATCATCCAATGACACAAACACACCTATTGGATGCACAAGATTGGTTAAAAACCCTAATTGGACAAGAATATGTCTAGGGAGGACGAAAATGACCTAAATATTAATTCAATGACACAAACAAACTTATCGGATGCACAAGATTAGTTAAAAACCATAAATGGACAAGAATAAGCCTAGGGATGACGAAAATGACCTAATTGATCATCCAATGACACAAACACACCTATTGGATGCACAAGATTGGTTAAAAACCCTAATTGGACAAGAATAAGCCTAAGGAGGACGAAAATGACCTAATTGATCATCCAATGACACAAACACACCTATTGGATGCACAAGATTGGTTAAAAACCCTAATTGGACAAGAATAAGCCTAGGGAGGACGAAAATGACCTAATTGATCATCCAATGACACAAACACACCTATTGGATGCACAAGATTGGTTAAAAACCCTAATTTGACTAGAATAAGCCTAGGGAGGACGAAAATGACCTAATTGATCATCCATTGCCACAAACACACCTTATGGATGCACAAGATTGGTTAAAAACCCTAATTGGACAAGAATATGCCTAGGGAGGACGAAAATGACCTAATTGATCATCCAATGACACAAACACACCTATTGGATGCACAAGATTGGTTAAAAACCCTAATTGGACAAGAATAAGCCTAGGTAGAACGAAAATGACCTAAATGTTAATCCAATGACACAACTCAACTTATTGGATGCACAAGATTGGTTAAAAACCCTAATTGGACAAGAATATGCCTAGGGAGGACGAAAATGACCTAATTGATCATCCAATGACACAAACACACCTATTGGATGCACAAGATTGGTTAAAAACCCTAATTGCACAAGAATAAGCCTATGGAGGATGAAATAGACTTAATGGATCATCCAATGACACAGACACACCTATTGGATGCACAAGATTGGTTAAAAACCCTAATTGGACAAGAAAAAGCCTAGGGAGGATGAAAATGACCTAATTGATCATCCAATGACACAAACACACCTATTGGATGCACAAGATTGGTTAAAAACCATAATTGGACAAGAATATGCCTAGGGAGGACGAAAATGACCTAATTGATCATCCAATGACACAAACACACCTATTGGATGCACAAGATTGGTTAAATACCATAATTGGACAAGAATAAGCCTAGGGAGGACGAAAATGACCTAATTGATCATCCAATGACACAAACACACCTATTGGATGCACAAGATTGGTTAAAAACCCTAATTGGACAAGAATATGCCTAGGGAGGACGAAAATGACCTAAATATTAATTCAATGACACAAACAAAGTTATTGGATGCACAAGATTGGTTAAAAACCCTAATTGGACAAGAATAAGCCTAGGGAGGACGAAAATGACCTAATTGATCATCCAATGACACAAACACACCTATTGGATGCACAAGATTGGTTTAAAACCCTAGTTGGACAACAATATGCCTAGGTAGGACGAAAATGACCTAATTGATCATCCAATGACACAAATGAACTTATTGGATGCACAAGATTGGTTAAAAACCCTAATTGGACAAGAATAAGCCTAGGGAGGACGAAAATGACCTAATTGATCATCCAATGACACAAACACACCTATTGGATGCACAAGATTGGTTAAAAACCCTAATTGGACAAGAATATGCCTAGGGAGGACGAAAATGACCTAAATGTTAATCCAATGACACAACTCAACTTATTGGATGCACAAGATTGGTTAAAAACCCTAATTGGACAAGAATAAGCCTAGGGAGGACGAAAATAACCTAATTGATCATCCAATGACACAAACACACCTATTGGATGCACAAGATTGGTTAAAAACCCTAATTGGACTAGAATATGCCTAGGGAGGACGAAAATGACCTAAATGTTAATCCAATGACACAAATGAACTTATGGGATGCACAAGATTGGTTAAAAATCCTAATTGGACAAGAATCAGCCTAGGGAGGACGAAAATGACCTAAATGCTAATCCAATGACACAACTCAAATTATTGGATGCACAAGATTGGTTAAAAACCCTAATTGGGCAAGAATAAGCCTAGGGAGGACGAAAATGACCTAATTGATCATCCAATGACACAAACACACCTATTGGATGCACAAGATTGGTTAAAAACCCTAATTGGACAAGAATATGCCTTGGGAGGATGAAAATGACCTAAATTTTAATCCAATGACACAACTCAACTTATTGGATGCACAAGATTGGTTAAAAACCCTAATTGAACAAGAATAAGCCTAGGGAGGACGAAAATAACCTAATTGATCATCCAATGACACAAACACACCTATTGGATGCACAAGATTGGTTAAAAACCCTAATTGGACAAGAATATTCCTAGGGAGGACGAAAATGACCTAAATGCTAATCCAATGACACAACTCAACTTATTGGATGCACAAGATTGGTTAAAAACCCTAATTGGGCAAGAATAAGCCTAGGGAGGACGAAAATGACCTAATTGATCATCCAATGACACAAACACACCTATTGGATGCACAAGACTGGTTAAAAACCCTAATTGGACAAGAATATGCCTAGGGAGTACGAAAATGACCTAAATGTTAATCCAATGACACAACTCAACTTATTGGATGCACAAGATTGGTTAAAAACCCTAATTGGACAAGAATAAGCCTAGGGAGGACGAAAATAACCTAATTGATCATCCAATGACACAAACACACCTATTGGATGCACAAGATTGGTTAGAACCCCTAATTGGACAAGAATATGCCTAGGGAGGACGAAAATGACCTAAATGTTAATCCAATGACACAAATGAACTTATTGGATTCACAAGATTGGTTAAAAACCCTAATTGGAGAAGAATAAGCCTAGGGAGGACGAAAATGACCTAATTGATAATCCAATGACACAAACACACCTATTGGATGCACAAGATTGGTTAAAAACCCTAATTGGACAAGAATATGTCTAGGGAGGACGAAAATGACCTAAATATTAATTCAATGACACAAACAAACTTATTGGATGCACAAGATTGGTTAAAAACCCTAATTGGACAAGAATAAGCCTAGGGAGGACGAAAATGACCTAAATGTTAATCCAATGACACAAACACACCTATTGGATGCACAAGATTGGTTAAAAACCCTAACTCGACAAGAATAAGCTTAGGGAGGACGAAAATGACCTAATTGATCATCCAATGACACAAACACACCTATTGGATGCACAAGATTGGTTAAAAACCCTAATGGGACAAGAATAAGCCTAGGGAGGACGAAAATGACCTAATTGATCATCCAAAGACACAAACACACCTATTGGATGCACAAGATTGGTTAAAAACCCTAGTTGGACAAGAATATGCCTAGGTAGTACGAAAATGACCTAATTGATCATCCAATGACACAAATGAACTTATTGGATGCACAAGATTGGTTAAAAACCCTAATTGGACAAGAATAAGCCTAGGGAGGACGAAAATGACCTAATTGATCATCCAATGACACAAACACACCTATTGGATGCACAAGATTGGTTAAAAAACCTAATTGGACAAGAATATGCCTAGGGAGGACGAAAATGACCTAATTGATCATCGAATGACACAAACACACCTATTGGATGCAAAAGTTTGGTTAAAAACCCTAATTGGACAAGAATATGCCTAGGGAGGACGAATATGACCTAAATGTTAATCCAATAACACAAATGAAGTTATTGGATGCACAAGATTGGTTAAAAACCCTAATTCAACAAGAATAAGCCTAGGGAGAACGAAAATTACCTAATTGATCATCCAATGACACAAACACACCTATTGGAAGCACAAGATTGGTTAAGAACCCTAATTGGACAAGAATATGTCTAGGGAGGACGAAAATGACCTAATTGTTAATCCAATGACACAAATGAACTTATTGGATGCACAAGATTGGTTAAAAACCCTAATTGGACAAGAATAAGCCTAGGGAGGACGAAAATGACCTAATTGATCATCCAATGACACAAACACACCTATTGGATGCACAAGATTGGTTAAAAACCCTAATTGGACTAGAATATGCCTTGGGAGGACGAAAATGACCTAAATATTAATTCAATGACATAAACAAAGTTATTCGATGCACAAGATTGGTTAAAAACCCTAATTGGACAAGAATAAGCCTTGGGAGGAAGAAAATGACCTAATTGATCATCCAATGACACAAACACACCTATTGGATGCACAAGATTGGTTAAAAACCCAAATTGGACAAGAATAAGCCTAGTGAGGACGAAAATGACCTACTTGATCATCCAATGACACAAACACACCTATTGGATGCACAAGATTGGTTAAAAACCCTAATTGGACAAGAATAAGCCTAGGGAGGACGAAAATGACCTAATTGATCATCCAATGACACAAACACACCTATTGGATGCACAAGATTGGTTAAAAACCCTAATTGGACAAGAATATGCATAGGGAGGACGAAAATGACCTAAATATTAATTTAATGACACAAACAAAGTTATTGGATGCACAAGATTGGTTAAAAACTTTAATTGGACAAGAATAAGCCTAGGGAGGACGTAAATAACCTAATTGATCATCCATTGACACAAACACACCTATTGGATGCATAAGATTTGTTAAAAATCCTAATTGGACAAGAATATGTCTGGGGAGGACGAAAATGACATAAATATTAATTCAAAGACACAAATAAACTTATTGGATCCACAAGATTGGTTAAAAACCCTAATAGGACAAGAATATGCCTAGGGAGGACGAAAATGACCTAATTGATCATCCAATGACACAAACACACCTATTGGATGCACAAGATTGGTTAAAAACCCTAATTGGACAAGAATATGCCTTGGGAGGACGAAAATGACCTAATTGATCATCCAATGACACAAACACACCTATTGGATGCACAAGATTGGTTAAAAACCCTAATTGGACAAGAATATGCCTAGGGAGGACGAAAATGACCTAATTGATCATCCAATGACACAAACACACCTATTGGATGCACAAGATTGGTTAAAAACCCTAATTGGACAAGAATATGCCTAGGGAGGACGAAAATGACCTAATTGATCATCCAATGACACAAACACACCTATTGGATGCACAAGATTGGTTAAAAACCCTAATTGGACAAAAATAAGCGTAGGGAGAACGAAAATGACCTAAATATTAATCCAATGACACAACTCAACTTATTGGATGCACAAGATTGGTTAAAAACCCTAATTGGACAAGAATAAGCCTAGGGAGGACGAAAATGACCTAATTGATCATCCAATGACACAAACACACCTATTGGATGCACAAGATTGGTTAAAAACCCTAATTGGACAAGAATATGCCTAGGGAGGACGAAAATGACCTAATTGATCATCCAATGACACAAACACACCTATTGGATGCACAAGATTGGTTAAAAACCCTAATTGGACAAGAATATGCCTAGGGAGGACGAATATGACCTAAATGTTAATCCAATAACACAAATGAACTTATTGGATGCAAAAGATTGGTTAAAAACCCTAATTGGACAACAATAAGCCTAGGGAGAACGAAAATGACCTAAATCTTAATCCAATGACACAACTCAACTTATTGGATGCACAAGATTGGTTAAAAACCCTAATTGGACAAGAATAAGCCTAGGGAGGACGAAAATGACCTAATTGATCATCCAATGACACAAACACACCTATTGGATGCACAAGATTGGTTAAAAACCCTATTGGACAAGAATATGCCTAGGGAGGACGAAAATGACCTAATTGATCATCCAATGACACAAACACACCTATTGGATGCACAAGATTGGTTAAAAACCCTAATTGGACAAGAATAAGCCTAGGGAGGACGAAAATAACCTAATTGATCATCCAATGACACAAACACACCTATTGGATGCACAAGATTGGTTAAAAACCCTAATCGGGCAAGAATATGCCTAGGGAGGACGAAAATGACCTAAATATTAATTCAATGACTCAAACAAACTTATTGGATGCACAAGATTGGTTAAAAACCCTAATTGGACAAGAGTAAGCCTAGGGAGGACGAAAATGACCTAATTGATCATCCAATGACACAAACACACCTATTGGATGCACAAGATTGGTTAAAAACCCTAATTGGACAAGAATATGCCTAGGGAGGACGAAAATGACCTAATTGATCATCCAATGACACAAACACACCTATTGGATGCACAAGATTGGTTAAAAACCCTAATTGGAAAAGAATAAGCGTAGGGAGAACGAAAATGATCTAAATGTAATCCAATGACACAACTCAACTTATTGGATGCACAAGATTGGTTAAAAACCCTAATTGGACAAGAATAAGCCTAGGGTGGACGAAAATGACCTAATTGATCATCCAATGACACAAACACACCTATTGGATGCACAAGATTGGTTAAAAACCCTAATTGGACAAGAATATGCCTATGGAGGACGAAAATGACCTAAATATTAATTCAATGACACAAACAAACTTATTGGATGCACAAGATTGGTTAAAAACCTTAATTGGACAAGAATAAGCTTAGGGAGGACAAAAATGACCTAATTGATCATCCAATGACACAAACACACCTATTGGATGCACAAGATTGGTTAAAAAACCTAATTGGACAAGAATATGCCTAGGGAGGACGAAAATGACCTAAATGTTAATTCAATGACACAAACAAACTTATTGGATGCACAAGATTGGTTAAAAACCCTAATTGGACAAGAATAAGCCTAGGGAGGACGAAAATGACCTAATTGATCATCCAATGACACAAACACACCTATTGGATGCACAAGATTGGTTAAAAACCCTAATTGGACAAGAATATGCCTAGGGAAGACGAAAATGACCTAAATATTAATTCAATGACACCAACAAACTTATTGGATGCACAAGATTGGTTAAAAACCCTAATTGGACAAGAATAAGCCTAGGGAGGACGCAAATGACCTAATTGATCATCCAATGACACAAACACACCTATTGGATGCACAAGATTGGTTAAAAAACCTAATTGGACAAGAATATGCCTAGGGAGGACGAAAATGACCTAAATATTAATTCAATGACACAAACAAACTTATTGGATGCACAAGATTGGTTAAAAACCCTAATTGGACAAGAATAAGCCTATGGAGGACGAAAATGACCTAATTGATCATCCAATGACACAAACACACCTATTGGATGCACAAGATTGGTTAAAAACCCTAATTGGACAAGAATAAGCCTAGGGAAGACGAAAATGACGTAATTGATCATCCAATGACACAAACACACCTATTGGATGCACAAGAGTGGTTAAAAACCCTAATTGGACAAGAATATGCCTAGGGAGGACGAAAATGACCTAAATATTAATTCAATGACACAAACAAAGTTATTGGATGCACAAGATTGGTTAAAAACCCTAATTGGACAAGAATAAGCCTAGGGAGAATGAAAATGACCTAAATGTTAATCCAATGACACAACTCATCTTATTGGATGCACAAGATTGGTTAAAAACCCTAATTGGACAAGAATAAGCCTAGGGAGGACGAAAATGACCTTATTGATCATCCAATGACACAAACACACTTATTGGATGCACAAGATTGGCTAAAAACCCTAGTTGGACAAGAACATGCCTAGGGAGGACGAAAATGACCTAATTGAGCATCCAATGACACTAATGAACTTATTGGATGCACAAGATTGGTTAAAAACCCTAATTGGACAAGAAAAAGCTTAGGGAGGACGAAAATGACCTAATTGATCATCCAATGACACAAACACACCTATTGGATGCACAAGATTGGTTAAAAACCCTAATTGGACAAGAATATGCCTAGGGAGGACGAAAATGACCTAATTGATCATCCAATGACACAAACACACCTATTGGATGCACAAGATTGGTTAAGAACCCTAATTGGACAACAATATGCCTAGGGAGGACGAATATGACCAAAATGTTAAACCAATAACACAAATGAACTTATTGGATGCACAAGATTGGTTAAAAACCCTAATTGGACAAGAATAAGCCTAGGGAGGACGAAAATGACCTAATTGATCTTCCAATGACACAAATGAACTTATTGGATGCACAAGATTGGTTAAAAACCCTAATTGGACAAGAATAAGCCTAGGGAGGATCAAAGTGACCTAATTGATCATCCAATGAGATAAACACACCTATTGGATGCACAAGATTGGTTAAAAACCCTAATTGGACAAGAATATGCATAGGGAGGACCAAAATGACCTAAATGTGAATCCAATGACACAAATGAACTTATTGAATGCACAAGATTGGTTAAAAACCTAATTGGACAAAGAATAAGCCTATGGAGAATGAAAATGACCTAAATATTAATCCAATGACACAACTCATCTTATTGGATGCACAAGATTGGTTAAAAACCCTAATTGGACAAGAATAAGCCTAGGGAGGACGAAAATGACCTAATTGATCATCCAATGACACAAACACACCTATTGGATGCACAAGATTGGTTAAAAACCCTAGTTGGACAAGAACATGCCTAGGGAGGACGAAAATGACCTAATTGATCATCCAATGACACTAATGAACTTATTGGATCCACAAGATTGGTTAAAAACCCTAATTGGACAAGAAAAAGCCTAGGGAGGACGAAAATGACCTAATTGATCATCCAATGACACAAACACACCTATTGGATGCACAAGATTGGTTAAAAACCCTAATTGGACAAGAATATGCATAGGGAGGACGAAAATGACCTAATTGATCATCCAATGACACAAACACACCTATAGGATGCACAAGATTGGTTAAAAACCCTAATTGGACAAGAATATGCCTAGGGAGGACGAAAATGACCTAACTGTTAATCCAATGACACAAATGAACTTATTGGATGTACAAGATTAGTTAAAAACCCTAATTCTACAAGAATAAGCCTAGGTAGGACGAAAATGACCTAATTGATCATCCAATGACACAAACACACCTATTGGATGCACAAGATTGGTTAAAAACCCTAATTGGACAAGAATATGCCTAGGGAGGACGAAAATGACCTAATTGATCATCCAATGACACAAACACACCTATTGGATGCACAAGATTGGTTAAAAACCCTAATTGGACAAGAATATGCCTAGGGAGGACGAATATGACCTAAATGTTAATCCAATAACACAAATGAACTTATTGGATGCACAAGATTGGTTAAAAACCCTAATTGGACAAGAATAAGCCTAGGGAGAACGAAAATGACCTAATTGATCATTGAATGACACAAACACACCTATTGGATGCACAAGATTGGTTAAAAACCCTAATTGGACAAGAATATGCCTAGGGAGGACGAAAATGACCTAATTGATCATCCAATGATACAAACACACCTATTGGATGCACAAGATTGGTTAAAAACCGTAGTTGGACAAGAACATGCCTAGGGAGGACGAAAATGACCTAATTGATCATCCAATGACACTAATGAACTTATTGGATGCACAAGATTGGTTAAAAACCCTAATTGGACAAGAATATGCCTAGGGAGGACGAAAATGACCTAATTGATCATCCAATGACACAAACACACCTATTGGATGCACAAGATTGGTTAAAAACCCTAATTGGACAAGAATATGCCTTGGGAAGACGAATATGACCTAAATGTTAATCCAATAACACAAATGAACTTATTGGATGCACAAGATTGGTTAAAAACCCTAATTGGACAAGAATAAGCCTAGGGAGAACGAAAATGACCTAAATGTTAATCCAATGACACAACTCAACTTATTGGATGTACAAGATTGGTTAAAAACCCTAATTGGACAAGAATAAGCCTAGGGAGGACGAAAATAACCTAATTGATCATCCAATGACACAAACACACCTATTGGATGCACAAGATTGGTTAAAAACCCTAATTGGACAAGAATATGCCTAGGGAGGACGAAAATGACGTAATTGATCATCCAATGACACAAACACACCTATTGGATGCACAAGATTGGTTAAAAACCCTAATTGGACAAGAATATGCCTAGGGAGGACGAAAATGACCTAAATATTAATCCAATGACACAAATGAACTTTATTGGATGCACAAGATTGGTTAAAAACCCTAATTGGACAAGAATATGCCTAGGGAGGACGTAAATGACCTAAATATTAATTCAATGACACAAACAAAGTTATTGGATGCAGAAGATTGGTTAAAAACCCTAATTGGACAAGAATAAGCCTAGGTAGAACGAAAATGACCTAAATGTTAATCAAATGACACAACCCAACTTATTGGATGCACAAGATTGGTTAAAAACCCTAATTGGACAAGAATATGCCTAGGGAGGATGAAAATGACCTAATTGATCATCCAATGATACAAACACACCTATTGGATGCACAAGATGGGTTAAAAACCCTAGTTGGACAAGAACCTGCCTAGGGAGGACGAAAATGACCTAATTGATCATCCAATGACACTAATGAACTTATTGGATGCACAAGATTGGTTAAAAACCCTAATTGGACAAGAATATGCCTAGGGAGGACGAAAATGACCTAATTGATCATCCAATGACACAAACACACGTATTGGATGCACAAGATTGGTTAAAAACCCTAATTGGACAAGAATATGCCTAGGGAGGACGAATATGACCTAAATGTTAATCCAATAACACAAATGAACTTATTGGATGCACAAGATTGGTTAAAAACCCTAATTGGACAAGAATAAGCCTAGGGAGAACGAAAATGACCTAAATGTTAATCCAATGACACAACTCAACTTATTGGATGCACAAGATTGGTTAAAAACCCTAATTGGACAAGAATATGCCTAGGGAGGACGAAAATGACCTAATTGATCATCCAATAATACAAACACACCTAATGGATGCACAAGATTGGTTAAAAACCCTAGTTGGAGAAGAACATGCCTAGGGAGGACGAAAATGACCTAATTGATCATCCAATGACACTAATGAACTTATTGGATGCACAAGATTGGTTAAAAACCCTAATTGGACAAGAATAAGCCTAGGGAGGACGAAAATGACCTAATTGATGATCCAATGACACAAACACACCTATTGGATGCACAAGATTGGTTAAAAACCCTAACTGGACAAGATGATGCCTAGGTAGGACGAAAATGACCTAATTGATCATCCAATGACACAAACACACCTATTGGATGCACAAGATTGGTTAAAAACCCTAATTGGACAAGAATATGCCTAGGGAGGACGAAAATGACCTAATTGATCATCCAATGACACAAACACACCTATTGGATGCACAAGATTGGTTAAAAACCCTAATTGGACAAGAATATGCCTAGGGAAGACGAATATGACCTAAATGTTAATCCAATAACACAAATGAACTTATTGGATGCACAAGATTGGTTAAAAACCCTAATTTGACAAGAATAAGCCTAGGGAGAACGAAAATGACCTAAATGTTAATCCAATGACACAACTCAACTTATTGGATGCACAAGATTGGTTAAAAACCCTAATTGGACAAGAATAAGCCTAGGGAGGACGAAAATAACCTAATTGATCATCCAATGACACAAACACACCTATTGGATGCACAAGATTGGTTAAATCCCCTAATTGGACAAGAATATGCCTAGGGAGGACGAAAATGACCTAAATGTTAATCCAATGACACAAATGAACTTATTGGATTCACA
>JBBPBR010000980.1:29231-77459 GCA_037974775.1 Cicer pinnatifidum
TATTGGATGCACAAGATTGGTTAAAAACCCTAATTGGACAAAAATAAGCCTAGGGAGAACGAAAATGACCTAAATGTTAATCCAATGACACAAATGAACTTATTGGATGCACAAGATTTGTTAAAAACCCTAATTGGACAAGAATAAGCCTAGGGAGGACGAAAATGACCTAATTGATCATCCAATGACACAAACACACCTATTGGATGGACAAGATTGGTTAAAAACCCTAATTGGACAAGAATATGTCTAGGG
This sequence comes from Cicer pinnatifidum, assembly GCA_037974775.1. NCBI lineage: Eukaryota > Viridiplantae > Streptophyta > Magnoliopsida > Fabales > Fabaceae > Cicer > Cicer pinnatifidum. The sequence goes on from JBBPBR010000980.1 coordinate 29,487, forward strand.
AGGACGAAAATGACCTAAATATTAATTCAATGACACAAACAAACTTAATGAATGCACAAGATTGGTTAAAAACCCTAATTGGACAAGAATAAGCCTAGGGAGGACGAAAATGACCTAATTGATCATCCAATGACACTAATGAACTTATTGGATGCACAAGATTGGTTAAAAACCCTAATTGGACAAGAATAAGACTAGGGAGGACGAAAATGACCTAATTGATCATCCAATGACACAAACACACCTATTGGATGCACAAGATTGGTTAAAAACCCTAGTTGGACAAGAACATGCCTAGGGAGGACGAAAATGACCTAATTGATCATCCAATGACACTAATGAACTTATTGGATGCACAAGGTTGGTTAAAAACCCTAATTGGACAAGAGTAAGCCTAGGGAGGACGAAAATGACCTAATTGATCATCCAATGACACAAACACACCTATTGGATGCACAAGATTGGTTAAAAACCCTAATTGGACAAGAATATGTCTAGGGAGGACGAAAATGACCTAAATATTAATTCAATGACACAAACAAACTTATTGGATGCACAAGATTGGTTAAAAACCCTAATTGGACAAGAATAAGCCTAGGGAGGACGAAAACGACATAATTGATCATCCAATGACACAAACACACCTATTGGATGCACAAGATTGGTTAAAAACCCTAATTGGACAAGAATATGCCTAGGGAGGACGAAAATGACGTAAATGTTAATCCAATGACACAAATGAACTTATTGGATGCACAAGATTGGTTAAAAACCCTAATTGGACAAGAATAAGCCTAGGGAGGACGAAAATGACCTAATTGATCATCCAATGACATAAACACACCTATTGGATGCACAAGATTGGTTAAAAACCCTAATTGGACAAGTATATGCCTAGGGAGGACGCAAATGACCTAATTGATCATCCAATGACACAAACACACCTATTGGATGCACAAGATTGGTTAAAAACCCTAATTGGACAAGAATATGCCTAGGGAGGACGAAAATGACCTAATTGATCATCCAATGACACAAACACACCTATTGGATGCACAAGATTGGTTAAAAACCCTAATTGGACAAGAATAAGCCTAGGGAGGATAAAAATAACCTAATTGATCATCCAATGACACAAACACACCTATTGGATGCACAAGATTGGTTAAAAACCCTAATTGGACAAGAATATGCCTAGGGAGGACGAAAATGACCTAATTGATCATCCAATGACACAAACACACCTATTGGATGTACAAGATGGGTTAAAAACCCTAATTGGACAAGAATATGCCTAGGGAGGACGAAAATGACCTAATTGATCATCCAATGACACAAACACACCTATTGGATGCACAAGATCGGTTAAAAACCCTAATTGGACAAGAATATGCGTAGGGAGGACGAATATGACCTAAATGTTAATCCAATAACACAAATGAACTTATTGGATGTACAAGATTGGTTAAAAACCCTAATTGGACAAGAATAAGCCTAGGGAGAACGAAAATGACCTAAATGTTAATCCAATGACACAACTCAACTTATTGTATGCACAAGATTGGTTAAAAACCCTAATTGGACAAGAATAAGCCTAGGGAGGACGAAAATAACCTAATTGATCATCCAATGACACAAACACACCTATTGGATGCACAAGATTGGTTAAATCCCCTAATTGGACAAGAATATGCCTAGGGAGGACGAAAATGACCTAAATGTTAATCCAATGACACAAATGAACTTATTGGATTCACATGATTGGTTAAAAACCCTAATTGGACAAAAATAAGCCTAGGGAGGACGAAAATGACCTAATTGATCATCCAATGACACAAACACACCTATTGGATGCACAAGATTGGTTAAAAACCCTAATTGGACAAGAATATGTCTAGGGAGGACGAAAATGACCTAAATATTAATTCAATGACACAAACAAACTTATTGGATGCACAAGATTGGTTAAAAACCCTAATTGGACAAGAATAAGCCTATGGAGGACGAAAATGACCTAATTGATCATCCAATGACACAAACACACCTATTGGATGCACAAGATTGGTTAAAAACCCTAATTGGACAAGAATATGCCTAGGGAGGACGAATATGACCTAAATGTTAATCCAATAACACAAATGAACTTATTGGATGCACAAGATTGGTTAAAAACCCTAATTGGACAAGAATAAGCCTAGGAAGAACGAAAATGACCTAAATGTTAATCCAATGACACAACTCAACTTATTGGATGCACAAGTTTGGTTAAAAAACCCTAATTGGACAAGAATAAGCCTAGGGAGGACGAAAATGACCTAATTGATCATCCAATGACACAAACACACCTATTGGATGCACAAGATTGGTTAAAAACCCTAGTTGGACACGAACCTGCCTAGGGAGAACGAAAATGACCTAATTGATCATCCAATGACACAAATGAACTTTATTGGATGCACAAGATTGGTTAAAAACCCTTAATGGACAAGAATATGCCTAGGGAGGACGAAAATGACCTAAATATTAATTCAATGACACAAACAAACTTATTGGATGCACAAGATTGGTTAAAAACCCTAATTGGACAAGAATAAGCCTATGGAGGACGAAAATGACCTAATTGATCATCCAATGACACAAACACACCTATTGGATGCACAAGATTGGTTAAAACCCTAATTGGACAAGAATATGCCTAGGGAGGACGAAAATGACCTAAATGTTAATCCAATGACACAAATGAACTTATTTGATGCACAAGATTGCTTAAAAACCCTAATTGGACAAGAATATGCCTAGGGAGGACGAAAATGACCTAAATGTTAATCCAATGACACAAATGAACTTTATTGGATGCACAAGATTGGTTAAAAACCCTAATTGGACAAGAATAAGCCTATGGAGGACGAAAATGACCTAATTGATCATCCAATGACACAAACACACCTATTGGATGCACAAGATTGGTTAAAACCCTAATTGGACAAGAATATGCCTAGGGAGGACGAAAATGACCTAAATGTTAATCCAATGACACAAATGAACTTATTTGATGCACAAGATTGCTTAAAAACCCTAATTGGACAAGAATAAGCCTAGGGAGGACAAAAATGACCTAATTGATCATCCAATGACACAAAGACACCTATTGGATGCACAAGATTGGTTAAAAACCCTAATTGGACAAGAATATGCCTAGGGAGGACGAAAATGATCTAAATATTAATTCAATGACACAAACAAAGTTATTGGATGCACAAGATTGGTTAAAAACCGTAATTGGACAAGAATAAGCCTAGGTAGAACGAAAATGACCTAAATGTTAATCCAATGACACAACTCAACTTATTGGATGCACAAGATTGGTTAAAAACCCTAATTGGACAAGAATAAGCCTAGGGAGGACGAAAATGACCTAATTGATCATCCAATGACACAAACACACCTATTGGATGCACAAGATTGGTTAAAAACCCTAGTTGGACAAGAACATGCCTAGGGAGGACGAAAATGACCTAATTGATCATCCAATGACACTAATGAACTTATTGGATGCACAAGATTGGTTAAAAACCCTAATTGGACAAGAATAAGCCTAGGGAGGACGAAAATGACCTAAATATTAATTCAATGACACAAACAAAGTTATTGGATGCACAACATTGGTTAAAAACCCTAATTGGACAAGAATAAGCCTAGGGAGGACGAAAATGACCTAATTGATCATCCAATGACACAAACACACCTATTGGATGCACAAGATTGGTTAAAAACCCTAATTGGACAAGAATATGCCTAGGGAGGACGAATATGACCTAAATGTTAATCCAATAACACAAATGAACTTATTGGATGCACAAGATTGGTTAAAAACCCTAATTGGACAAGAATAAGCCTAGGAAGGACGAAAATGACCTAATTGATCAACCACTGACACAAACACACCTATTGGATGCACAAGATTGGTTAAAAACCCTAATTGGACAAGAATATGCCTAGGGAGGACGGATATGACCTAAATGTTAATCCAATGACACAAATGAACTTATTGGAAGCACAAGATTGGTTAAAAACCCTAATTGGACAAGAATAAGCCTAGGGAGGACGAAAATGACCTAATTGATCATCCAATGACACAAACACACCTATTGGATGCACAAAATTGGTTAAAAACCCTAATTGGACAAGAGTATGCCTAGGGAGGACGAAAATGACCTAAATATTAATTCAATGACACAAACAAACTTAACGGATGCACAAGATTGGTTAAAAACCTTAATGGGACAAGAATAAGCCTAGGGACGAAGAATATGACCTAATTGATCATCCAATGACACAAACACACCTATTAGATGCACAAGATTGGTTAAAAACCCTAATTGGACAAGAATAAGCCTAGGGAGGACGAAAATGACCTAATTGATCATCCAATGACACAAACACACCTATTGGATGCACAAGATTGGTTAAAAACCCTAATTGGACAAGAATAAGCCTAGGGAGGACGAAAATGACCTAAATGTTAATCCAATGACACAACTCAACTTATTGGATGCACAAGATTGGTTAGAAACCCTAATTCGACCAGAATAAGCCTAGGGAGGACGAAAATGACCTAATTGATCATCCAATGACACAAACACACCTATTGGATGCACAAGATTGGTTAAAAACCCTAATTGGACAAGAATAAGCCTAGGGAGGACGAAAATGACCTAATTGATCATCCAATGACACAAACACACCTATTGGATGCACAAGATTGGTTAAAAACCCTAATTGGACAAGAATATGCCTAGGGAAGACGAAAATGACCTAAATATTAATTCAATGACATAAACAAACTTATTAGATGCACAAGATTGGTAAAAAACCCTAATTGGACAAGAATAAGCCTAGGGAGAACGAAAATGACCTAATTGATCATACAATGACACAAACACACCTATTGGATGCACAAGATTGGTTAAAAACCCTAATTGGACAAGAATATGCCTACGGAGGACGAAAATGACCTAAATATTAATTCAATGACATAAACAAACTTATTGGATGCACAAGATTGGTTAAAAACCCTAATTGGACAAGAATAAGCCTAGGGAGGACGAAAATGACCTAATTGATCATCCAATGACACAAACACACCTATTGGATGCACAAGATTGGTTAAAAACCCTAATTGGACAAGAATATGCCTAGGGAAGACGAAAATGACCTAATTGTTAATCCAATGACACAAATGAACTTATTGGATGCACAAGATTGGTTAAAAACCCTAATTGGACAAGAATAAGCCTAGGGAGGACGAAAATGACCTAATTGATCATCCAATGACACAAACACACCTATTGGATGCACAAGATTGGTTAAAAACCCTAATTGGAAAAGAATATGCCTAGGGAGGAGGAAAATGACCTAAATATTAATTCAATGACACAAACAAAGTTATTGGATGCACAATATTGGTTAAAAACTGTAATTGGACAAGAATAAGCCTAGGGAGGACGAAAATGACCTAATTGATCATCCAATGACACAAAGACACCTATTGGATGCACAAGATTGGTTAAAAACCCTAATTGGACAAGAATATGCCTAAGGGGGACGAAAATGACCTAAATATTAATTCAATGACATAAACAAACTTATTGGATGCACAAGATTGGTTAAAAACCCTAATTGGACAAGAATAAGCCTAGGGAGGACGAAAATGACCTAATTGATCATCCAATGACACAAACACACCTATTGGATGCACAAGATTGGTTAAAAACCCTAATTGGAAAAGAATATGCCAAGAGAGGACGAAAATGACCTAATTGATCATCCGTTGCCACAAACACACCTATTGGATGCACAAGATTGGTTAAAAACCCTAATTGGACAAGAATATGCCTAGGGAGGACGAAAATGACCTAAATATTAATTCAATGACACAAACAAAGTTATTGGATGCACAAGATTGGTTAAAAACCCTACTTGGACAAGAATATGCCTAGGGAGGACGAAAATGACCTAATTGATCATCCAATGACACAAACACACCTATTGGAAGCACAAGATTGGTTAAAAACCCTAATTGGACAAGAATATGCCTAGGGAGGACGAAAATGACCTAACTGATCATCCAATGACACAAACACACCTATTGGATGCACAAGATTGGTTAAAAACCCTAATTGGACAAGAATATGCCTAGGGAGGACAAAAATAACCTAAATATTAATTCAATGACACAAAAAAAGTTATTGGATGCACAAGATTGGTTAAAAACCCTAATTGGACAAGAATAAGCCTAGGGAGGACGAAAATGACCTAATTGATCATCCAATGACACAAACACACCTATTGGATGCACAAGATTGGTTAAAAACCCTAAATGGACAAGAATATGCCTAGGAAGGACGAAAATGACCTAATTGATCATCCAATGACACAAATGAACTTATTGGATGCACAAGATTAGTTAAAAACCCTAATTGGACACGAATAAGCCTAGGGAGGACGAAAATAACCTAATTGATCATCCAATGACACAAACACACCTATTGGATGCACAAGATTGGTTAAAAATCCTAATTGGACAAGAATATGCCTAGGGAGGACGAAAATGACCTAAATGTTAATCCAATGACACAAATGAACTTATTGGATGTACAAGATTGGTTAAAAACCCTAATTGGACAAGAATAAGCCTAGGGAGGATGAAAATGACCTAATTGATCATCCAATGACACGAACACACCTATTGGATGCACAAGATTGGTTAAAAACCCTAATTGGACAAGAATAAGCCTAGGGAGGACGAAAATGACCTAATTGATCATCCAATGACACAAACACACCTATTGGATGCACAAGATTGGTTAAAAACCCTAATTGGACAAGAATATGCCTAGGGAGGACGAATATGACCTAAATGTTAATCCAATAACACAAATGAACTTATTGGATGCAAAAGATTGGTTAAAAAGCCTAATTGGACAAGAATAAGCCTAGGGAGGACGAAAATGACCTAATTGATCATCCAATGACACAAACACACCTATTGGATGCACAAGATTGGTTAAAAACCCTAACTGGACAAGAATATGCCTAGGGAGGACGAAAATGACCTAATTGATCATCCAATGACACAAACACACCTATTGGAGGCACAAGATTGGTTTAAAACCGTAGTTGGACAAGAATAAGCCTAGGGAGGACGAAAATGACCTAATTGATCATCCAATGACACAAATGAACTTATTGGATGCACAAGATTGGCTAAAAACCCTAATTGGACAAGAATAAGCCTATGGAGGACGAAAATGACCTAATTGATCATCCAATGACACAAACACACCTATTGGATGCACAAGATTGGTTAAAACCCTAATTGGACAAGAATATGCCTAGGGAGGACGAAAATGACCTAATTGATCATCCAATGACACAAACACACCTATTGGATGCACAAAATTGGTTAAAAACCCTAACTGAACAAGAATATGCCTAGGGAGGACGAAAATGACCTAATTGATCATCCAATGACACAAACACACCTATTGGATGCACAAGATTGGTTAAAAACCCTAATTGGACAAGAATATGCCTAGCGAGGACGAATATGACCTAAATGTTAATCCAATAACACAAACAAACTTATTGGATGCACAAGATTGGTTAAAAACCCTAATTGGACAAGAATAAGCCTAGGGAGGACGAAAATGACCTAATTGATCATCCAATGACACAAACACACCTATTGGATGCACAAGATTGGTTAAAAACCCTAATTGGACAAGAATATGCCTAGGGAGGACGAATATGACCTAAATGTTAATCCAATAACACAAATGAACTTATTGGATGCACAAGATTGGTTAAAAACCCTAATTGGACAAGAATAAGCCTAGGGAGGACGAAAATAACCTATTTGATCATCCAATGACACAAACAAACCTATTGGATGCACAAGATTGGTTAAAAACCCTAGTAGGACAAGAAAATGCCTAGGGAGGACAAAAATGACCTAATTGATCATCCAATGACACTAATGAACTTATTGGATGCACAAGATTGGTTAAAAACCCTAATTGGACAAGAATAAGCCTAGGGAGGACGAAAATGACCTAATTGATCATCCAATGACACAAACACACCTATTGGATGCACAAGATTGGTTAAAAACCCTAACTGGACAAGAATATGCCTAGTGAGGACGAAAATGACCTAATTGATCATCCAATGACACAAACACACCTATTGGATGCACAAGATTGGTTAAAAACCCTAATTGGACAAGAATAAGCCTAGGGAGGACGAAAATGACCTAATTGATCATCCAATGACACAAACACACCTATTGGATGCACAAGATTGGTTAAAAACCCTAATTGGACAAGAAGATGCCTAGGGAGGACAAAAATGACCTAATTGATCATCGAATGACACAAACACACCTATTGGATGCAAAAGTTTGGTTAAAAACCCTAATTGGACAAGAATAAGCCAAGGGAGAACGAATATGACCTAAATGTTAATCCAATAACACAAATGAACTTATTGGATGCACAAGATTGGTTAAAAACCCTAATTCGACAAGAATAAGCCTAGGGAGGACGAAAATGACCTAATTGATCATCCAATGACACAAACACACCTATTGGATGCACAAGATTGGTTAAAAACCCTAATTGGACAAGAATAAGCCTAGGGAGGACGAAAATGACCTAATTGATCATCCAATGACACAAACACACCTATTGGATGCACAAGATTGGTTAAAAACCCTAATTGGACAAGAATATGCCTAGGGAAGACGAAAATGACCTAAATATTAATTCAATGACATAAACAAACTTATTAGATGCACAAGATTGGTAAAAAACCCTAATTGGACAAGAATAAGCCTAGGGAGAACGAAAATGACCTAATTGATCATACAATGACACAAACACACCTATTGGATGCACAAGATTGGTTAAAAACCCTAATTGGACAAGAATATGCCTACGGAGGACGAAAATGACCTAAATATTAATTCAATGACATAAACAAACTTATTGGATGCACAAGATTGGTTAAAAACCCTAATTGGACAAGAATAAGCCTAGGGAGGACGAAAATGACCTAATTGATCATCCAATGACACAAACACACCTATTGGATGCACAAGATTGGTTAAAAACCCTAATTGGACAAGAATATGCCTAGGGAAGACGAAAATGACCTAAATGTTAATCCAATGACATAAATGAACTTATTGGATGCACAAGATTGGTTAAAAACCCTAATTGGACAAGAATAAGCCTAGGGAGGACGAAAATGACCTAATTGATCATCCAATGACACAAACACACCTATTGGATGCACAAGATTGGTTAAAAACCCTAATTGGACAAGAATATGCCTAGGGAGGACGAAAATGACCTAATTAATAATCCAATGACACAAACAAACCTATTGGATGCACAAGATTGGTTAAAAACCCTAATTGGACAAGAATAAGCCTAGGGAGGACGAAAATGACCTAATTGATCATCCAATGACACAAACACACCTATTGGATGCACAAGATTGGTTAAAAACCCTAATTGGACAAGAATATGCCTAGGGAGGACGAATATGACCTAAATGTTAATCCAATAACACAAATGAACTTATCGGATGCACAAGATTGGTTAAAAACCCTAATTGGACAAGAATAAGCCTAGGGAGCACGAAAATGACCTAATTGATCATCCAATGACACAAACACACCTATTGGATGCACAAGATTGGTTAAAAACCCTAATTGGACAAGAATAAGCCTAGGGAGGACGAAAATGACCTAATTGATCATCCAATGACACAAACACACCTATTGGATGCACAAGATTGGTTAAAAACCCTAATTGGTAAAGAATATGCCTAGGGAGGACGAAAATGACCTAATTGATCATCCAATGACACAAACACACCTATTGGATGCACAAGATTGGTTAAAAACCTTAATTGGACAAGAATAAGCCTAGGGAGGACGAAAATGACCTAAATGTTCGTCCAATGACACAAACACACCTATTAGATGCACAAGATTGCATAAAAACCCTAATTGGACAAGAATAAGACTAGGGAGGACGAAAATGAGCTAAATGTTCCTCCAATGACACAAATGAACTTATTGGATGCACAAGATTGGTTAAAAACCCTAATTGGACAAGAATAAGCCTAGGGAGGACGAAAATGACCTAATTGATCATCCAATGACACAAACACACCTATTGGATGCACAAGACTGGTTCAAAACCCTAATTGGACAAGAATATGCCTAGGGAGGACGAAAATGACCTAATTGATCATCCAATGACAGAAACACACCTATTAGAAGCACAAGATTGGTTAAAAACCCTAATTGGACAAGAATAAGCCTAGGGAGGACGAAAATGACCTAATTGATTATCCAATGACACAAACACACCTATTGGATGCACAAGGTTGGTTAAAGACCCTAATTGGACAAGAATAAGCCTAGGGAGGACGAAAATGACCTAAATGTTAATCCAATGACACAACTCAACTTATTGGATGCACAAGATTGGTTAAAAACCCTAATTGGAGAAGAATAAGCCTAGGGAGGACGAAAATGACCTAATTGATCATCCAATGACACAAACACACCTATTGGATGCACAAGATTGGTTAAAAACCCTAATTGGACAAGAATATGTCTAGGGAGGACGAAAATGACCTAAATAATAATTTAATGACACAAACACACCTATTGGATGCACAAGATTGGTTAAAAACCCTAATTGGACAAGAATAAGCCTAGGGAGGACGAAAATGACCTAATTGATCATCCAATGACACAAACACACCTATTGGATGCACAAGATTGGTTAAAAACCCTAATTGGACAATAATAAGCCTAGGGAGGATGAAAATGACCTAATTGATCATCCAATGACACAAACACACCTATTGGATGCACAAGATTGGTTAAAAACCCTAATTGGACAAGAATATGCCTAGGGAGGACGAAAATGACCTAAATGTTAATTCAATGACACAAACAAAGTTATTGGATGCACAAGATTGGTTAAAAACCCTAATTGGACAAGAATAAGCCTAGGGGGGACGAAAATGACCTAATTGATCATCCAATGACACAAACACACCTATTGGATGCACAAGATTGGTTAAAAACCCTAATTGGACAAGAATATGCCTAGGGAGGACGAATATGACCTAAATGTTAATCCAATAACACAAATGAACTTATTGGATGCACAAGATGGGTTAAAAACCCTAATTGGACAAGAATATTCCTAGGGAGAACGGAAATGACCTAAATGTTAATCCAATGACACAACTCAACTTATTGGATGCACAAGATTGGTTAAAAACCCTAATTGGACAAGAATAAGCCTAAGGAGGACGAAAATGACCTAATTGATCATCCAATGACACAAACACACCTATTGGATGCACAAGATTGGTTAAAAACCCTAACTGGACAAGAATATGCCTAGGGAGGACGAAAATGACCTAATTGATCATCCAATGACACAAACACACCTATTGGATGCACAAGATTGGTTAAAAACCCTAATTGGACAAGAATATGCCTAGGGAGGACGAATATGACCTAAATGTTAATCCAATAACACAAATGATCTTATTGGATGCACAAGATTGGTTAAAAACCCTAATTGGACAAGAATAAGCCTAGGGAGAACGAAAATGACCTAAATGTTAATCCAATGACACAACTCAACTTATTGGATGCACAAGATTGGTTAAAAACCCTAATTGGACAAGAATAAACCTAGGGAGGACGAAAATAACCTAATTGATCATCCAATGAATCAAACACACCTATTGGATGCACAAGATTGGTTAAAAACCGTAATTGGACAAGAATATGCCTAGGGAGGACGAAAATGACCTAAATGTTAATCCAATGACACAAATGAACTTATTGGATGCACAAGATTGGTTAAAAACCCTAATTGGACAAGAATAAGCCTAGGGATGACGAAAATGACCTAATTGATCATCCAATGACACAAACACACCTATTGGATGCACAAGATTGGTTACAAACCCTAATTGGACAAGAATAAGCCTAGGGAGAACGAAAATGACCTAAATGTTAATCCAATGACACAACTCAACTTATTGGATGCACAAGATTGGTTAAAAACCCTAATTCGACAAGAATAAGCCTACGGATGACGAAAATGACCTAATTGATCATCCAATGACACAAACACACCTATTGGATGCACAAGATTGGTTAAAAACCCTAGTTGGACAAGAACATGCCTAGAGAGGACGAAAATGACCTAATTGATCATCCAATGACACTAATGAACATATTGGATGCACAAGATTGGTTAAAAACCCTAATTGGACAAGAATAAGCCTATGGAGGATGAAAAGGGCCTAATTGATCATCCAATGACACAAACACAGCTATTGGATGCAAAAGATTGGTTAAAAACCCTAATTGGACAAGATGATGCCTAGGGAGGAAGAAAATGACCTAAATATTAATTCAATGACACAAACAAACTTATTGGATGCACAAGATTGGTTAAAAACCCTAATTGGACAAGAATAAGCCTAGGGAGGACGAAAATGACCTAATTGATCATCCAATGACACAAACACACCTATTGGATGCACAAGATTGGTTAAAAACCCTAATTGGACAAGAATATGCCTAGGGAGGACGAAAATGACCTAAATATTAATTCAATGACACAAACAAACTTATTGGATGCACAAGATTGGTTAAAAACCCTAATTGGACAAGAATAAGCCTAGGGAGGACGAAAATGACCTAATTGATCATCCAATGACACAAACACACCTATTGGATGCACAAGATTGGTTAAAAACCCTAATTGGACAAGAATAAGCCTAGGGGGGACCAGAATGACCTAATTGATCATCTAATGACACAAACACACCTATTGGAAGCACAAGATTGGTTAAAAACCCTAATTGGACAAGAATAAGCCTATGGAGGACAAAAATGACCTAATTGATCATCCAATGGTACAAACACACCTATTGGATGCACAAGATTGGTTAAAAATCCTAATTGGGCAAGAATATGCCTAGGGAGGACGAAAATGACCTAAATATTAATTCAATGACACAAACAAACTTATTGGATGCACAAGATTGGTTAAAAACCCTAATTGGACAAGAATAAGCCTAGGGAGGACGAAAATGACCTAATTGACCATCCAATGACACAAACACACCTATTGGATCCACAAGATTGGTTAAAAACCCTAGTTGGACAAGAACATGCCTAGGGAGGACGAAAATGACCTAATTGATCATCCAATGACACTAATGAACTTATTGGATGCACAAGATTGGTTAAAAACCCTAATTGGACAAGAATAAGCCTAGGGAGGACGAAAATGACCTAATTGATCATCCAATGACACAAACACACCTATTGGATGCACAAGATTGGTTAAAAACCCTAACTAGACAAGAATATGCCTAGGGAGGATGAAAATGACCTAATTGATCATCCAATGACACAAACACACCTATTGGATGCACAAGATTGGTTAAAAACCCTAATTGGACAAGAATATGACTAGGGAGGACGAAAATGACCTAATTGATCATCCAATGACACAAACACACCTATTGGATGCACAAGATTGGTTAAAAACCCTAATTGGACAAGAATATGCCTAGGGAGGACGAATATGACCTAAATGTTAATCCAATAACACAAATGAACTTATTGGATGCACAAGATTGGTTAAAAACCCTAATTGGACAAGAATAAGCCTAGGGAGAACGAAAATGACCTAAATGTTAATCCAATGACACAACTCAACTTATTGGATGCACAAGATTGGTTAAAAACCCTAATTGGACAAGAATAAGCCTAGGGAAGACAAAAATGACCTAATTGATCATCCAATGACACAAACACACCTATTGGATGCACAAGATTGGTTGAAAACCCTAATTGGATAAGAATATGCCTAGGGAGGATGAAAATGACCTAATTGATCATCCAATGACACAAACACACCTATTGGATGCACCAGATTGGTTAAAAACCCTAATTGGACAAGAATATGCCTAGGGAGGACGAATATGACCTAAATGTTAATCCAATAACACAAATGAACTTATTGGATGCACAAGATTGGTTAAAAACCCTAATTGGACAAGAATAAGACTAGGGAGAACGAAAATGACCTAAATGTTAATCCAATGACACAACTCAACTTATTGGATGCACAAGATTGGTTAAAAACCCTAATTGGACAAGAATAAGCCTATGGAGGACGAAAATGACCAAATTGATCATCCAATGACACAAACACACCTATTGGATGCACAAGATTGGTTAAAAACCCTAATTGGACAAGAATATGTCTAGGGAGGAAGAAAATGACCTAAATATTAATTCAATGACACAAACAAACTTATTGGATGCACAAGATTGGTTAAAAACCCTAATTGGACAAGAATAAGCCTAGGGAGAACGAAAATGACCTAAATGTTAATCCAATGACACAACTCAACTTATTGGATGCACAAGATTGGTTAAAAACCCTAATTGGACAAGAATAAGCCTAGGGACGACGAAAATGATCTAATTGATCATCCAATGACACAAACACACCTATTGGAGGCACAAGATTGGTTTAAAACCCTAGTTGGACAAGAATAAGCCTAGGGAGGGCGAAAATGACCTAATTGATCATCCAATGACACAAATGAACTTATTGGATGCACAAGATTGGTTAAAAACCCTAATTGGACAAGAATAAGCCTAGGGAGGACGAAAATGACCTAATTGATCATCCAATGACACAAACACACCTATTGGATGCACAAGATTGGTTAAAACCCTAATTGGACAAGAATATGCCTAGGGAGGACCAAAATGACCTAAATGTTAATCCAATGACACAAATGAACTTATTGGATGCACAAGATTGGTTAAAAACCCTAATTGGACAAGAATAAGCCTAGGGAGGACAAAAATGACCTAATTGATCATCCAATGACACAAAGACACCTATTGGATGCACAAGATTGGTTAAAAACCCTAATTGGACAAGAATATGCCTAGGGAGGACGAAAATGACCTAAATATTAATTCAATGACACAAACAAAGTTATTGGATGCACAAGATTGGTTAAAAACCCTAATTGGACAAGAATAAGCCCAGGTAGAACGAAAATGACCTAAATGTTAATCCAATGACACAACTCAACTTATTGGATGCACAAGATTGGTTAAAAACCCTAATTGGACAAGAATATGCCTAGGGAGGACGAAAATGACCTAATTGATCATCCAATGATACAAACACACCTATTGGATGCACAAGATGGGTTAAAAACCCTAGTTGGACAAGAACCTGCCTAGGGAGGACGAAAATGACCTAATTGATCATCCAATGACACAAAGACACCTATTGGATGCACAAGATTGGTTAAAAACCCTAATTGGACAAGAATATGCCTAGGGAGGACGAAAATGACCTAAATATTAATTCAATGACACAAACAAAGTTATTGGATGCACAAGATTGGTTAAAAACCCTAATTGGACAAGAATAAGCCTAGGGAGAATGAAAATGACCTAAATGTTAATCCAATGCCACAACTCAACTTATTGGATGCACAAGATTGGTTAAAAACCCTAACTGGACAAGAATATGCCTAGGGAGGACGAAAATGACCTAATTGATCATCCAATGACACAAACACACCTATTGGATGCACAAGATTGGTTAAAAACCCTAATTGGACAAGAATATGCCTAGGGAGGACGAATATGACCTAAATGTTAATCCAATAACACAAATGAACTTATTGGATGCACAAGATTGGTTAAAAACCCTAATTGGACAAGAATAAGCCTAGGGATAACGAAAATGATCTAAATGTTAATCCAATGACATAACTCAACTTATTGGATGCACAAGATTGGTTAAAAACCCTAATTGGACAAGAATAAGCCTAGGGAGGACGAAAATGACCTAATTGATCATCCAATGACACAAATGAACTTATTGGATGCACAAGATTGGTTAAAAACCCTAATTGGACAAGAATAAGCCTATGGAGGACGAAAATGACCTAATTGATCATCCAATGACACAAACACACCTATTGGATGCACAAGATTGGTTAAAACCCTAATTGGACAAGAATATGCCTAGGGAGGACGAAAATGACCTAAATGTTAATCCAATGACACAACTCAACTTATTGGATGCACAAGATTGGTTAAAAACCCTAATTGGACAAGAATAAGCCTAGGGAGGACAAAAATGACCTAATTGATCATCCAATGACACAAAGACACCTATTGGATGCACAAGATTGGTTAAAAACCCTAATTGGACAAGAATATGCCTAGGGAGGACGAAAATGACCTAAATATTAATTCAATGACACAAACAAAGTTATTGGATGCACAAGATTGGTTAAAAACCCTAATTGGACAAGAATAAGCCTAGGTAGAACGAAAATGACCTAAATGTTAATCCAATGACACAACTCAACTTATTGGATGCACAAGATTGGTTAAAAACCCTAATTGGACAAGAATAAGCCTAGGGAGGACGAAAATAACCTAATTGATCATCCAATGACACAAACACACCTATTAGATGCACAAGATTGGTTAAAAACCCTAATTGGACAAGAATATGCCTAGGGAGGACGAAAATGACCTAAATATTAATTCAATGACACAAACAAAGTTATTGGATGCACAAGATTGGTTAAAAACCCTAATTGGACAAGAATAAGCCTAGGGAGAACATAAAATCACCTAATTGATCATCTAATGACACAAACACACCTATTGGATGCACAAGATTGGTTAAAAACCCTAATTGGAAAAGAATAAGCCTAGGGAGGACGAAAATGACCTAATTGATCATCCAATGAAACATACACACCTATTGGATGCACAAGATTGGTTAAAAACCCTAATTGGACAAGAATATGCCTAGGGAGGACGAAAATGACCTAAATATTAATTCAATGACACAAACAAAGTTATTGGATGCACAAGATTGGTTAAAAACCCTAATTGGACAAGAACAACCCTAGGAGGACATAAATGACCTAATTGATCATCCAATGACAAAAACACACCTATTGGATGCACAAGATTGGTTAAAAACCCTAATTGGACAAGAATATGCCTAGGGAGGACGAAAATGACCTAAATATTAATTCAATGACACAAACAAAGTTATTGGATGCACAAGATTGGTTAAAAACCCTAATTGGACAAGAACAACCCTAGGAGGACATAAATGACCTAATTGATCATCCAATGACAAAAACACACCTATTGGATGCACAAGATTGGTTAAAAACCCTAATTGGACAAGAATATGCCTAGGGAGGACGAAAATGACCTAAATATTAATTCAACGACACAAACAAACTTATCGGATGCACAAGATTGGTTAAAAACCCTAATTGGACAAGAATAAGCCTAGGGAGGACGAAAATGACCTAATTGATCATCCAATGACACAAACACACCTATTGGATGCACAAGATTGGTTAAAAACCCTAATTGGACAAGAATATGCCTAGGGAGGACGAAAACGACCTAAATATTAGTTCAATGACACAAACAAACTTATCGGATGCACAAGATTGGTTAAAAACCCTAATTGGACAAGAATAAGCCTAGGGAGGACGAAAATGACCTAATTGATCATCCAATGACACAAACACACCTATTGGATGCACAAGATTGGTTAAAAACCCTAATTGGACAAGAATATGCCTAGGGAGGACGAAAATGACCTAAATATTAATTCAATGACACAAACAAAGTTATTGGATGCACAAGATTGATTAAAAACCCTAATTTGACAAGAATAAGTCTAGGTAGGACGAAAATGACCTAATTGATCATCCAATGACACAAACACACCTATTGGATGCACAAGATTGGTTAAAAACCCTAATTGGACATGAATAAGCCTAGGGACGACGAAAACGACCTAATTGATCATCCATTGACACAAACACACCTATTGGATGAACAAGATTGGTTAAAAACCCTAATTGGACAAGAATAAGCCTAGGGAGGACGAAAATGACCTAATTGATCATCCAATGACACAAACACACCTATTGGATGCACAAGATTGGTTAAAAACCCTAATTGGACAAGAATATGCCTAGGGAGGACGAAAATGACCTAAATATTAATTCAATGACACAAACAAAGTTATTGGATGCACAAGATTGGTTAAAAACCCTAATTGGACAAGAATAAGCCTAGGGAGGACGAAAATGACCTAATTGATCATCCAATGACATAGACACACCTATTGGATGCACAAGATTGGTTAAAAACCCTAATTGGACAAGAATAAGCCTAGGGAGGACGAAAATGACCTAATTGATCATCCAATGACACAAACACACCTATTGGATGCACAAGATTGGTTAAAATCCCTAATTGGACAAGAATAAACCTAGGGAGGACGAAAATGACCTAATTGATCATCCAATGACACAAACACACCTATTGGATGCACAAGATTGGTTAAAAACCCTAATAGGACAAGAATATGCCTAGGGAGGACGAAAATGACCTAAATATTAATTCAATGAAACAAACAAACTTATTGGATGCACAAGATTGGTTAAAAACCCTAATTGGACAAGAATATGCCTAGGGAGGACGAAAATGACCTAATTGATCATCCAATGACACAAACACACCTATTGGATGCACAAGATTGGTTAAAAACCCTAACTGGACAAGAATAAGCCTAGGGAGGACGAAAATAACTTAATTGACCATCCAATGACACAAACACACCTATTGGATGCACAAGATTGGTTAAAAACCCTAATTGGACAAGAATAAGCCTAGGGAGGACGAAAATGACCTAATTGATCATCCAATGACACAAACACACCTATTGGATGCACAAGATTGGTTAAAAACCCTAATTGGACAAGAATATGCCTAGGGAGGACGAAAATGACCTAAATGTTAATCCAATGACACAACTCAACTTATTGGATGCACAAGATTGGTTAAAAACCCTAATTGGCAGAGAGTAAGCCTATGGAGGTCGAAAATGACCAAATTGATCATCCAATGACACAAACACACCTATTGGATGCACAAGATTGGTTAAAAACCCTAATTGGGCAAGAATTAGCCTAGGGAGGACGAAAATAACCTAATTGATCATCCAATGACACAAACACATCTATTGGATGCACAAGATTGGTTAAAAACCCTAATTGGACAAGAATATGCCTAGGGAGGACGAAAATGACCTAAATGTTAATCCAATGACACAACTCAACTTATTGGATGCACAAGATTGGTTAAAAACCCTAATTTGACAAGAATAAGCCTAGGGAGGACGAAAATGACCTAATTGATCATCCAATGACACAAACTCACCTATTGGATGCACAAGATTGGTTAAAAACCCTAATTGGACAAGAATATGCCTAGGGAGGACGAAAATGACCTAATTGATCACCTAATGACACAAACACACCTATTGGATGCACAAGATTGGTTAAAAACCCTAATTGGACAAGACTAAGCCTAGGGAGGACGAAAATGACCTAATTGATCATCCAATGACACAAACAAAACTATTGGATGCACAAGATTGGTTAAAAACCCTAATTGGACAAGAATATGCCTAGGGAGGACAAAAGTGACCTAAATATTAATTCAATGACACAAACAAACTTATTGGATGCACAAGATTGGTCAAAAACCCTAATTGGACAAGAATAAGCCTAGGGAGAACGAAAATTACCTAATTGATCATCCAATGACACAAACACACCTATTGGATGCACAAGATTGGTTAAAAACCCTAATTGGACAAGAATAAGCCTAGGGAGGACGAAAATGACCTAATTGATCATCCAATGACACAAACACACCTATTGGATGCACAAGATTGGTTAAAAACCCTAATTGGACAAGAATATGCCAAGGGAGGACGAAAATGACCTAATTGATCATCCAATGACACTAATGAACTTATTGGATGCATAAGATTGGTTAAAAACCCTAATTGGACAAGAATATGCCTAGGGAGGACGAAAATGACCTAAATATTAATTCAATGACACAAACAAACTTATTGGATGCACAAGATTGGTTAAAAACCCTAATTGGACAAGAATAAGCCTAGGAAGGATGAAAATGACCTAATTGATCATCCAATGACACAAACACACCTATTGGATGCACAAGATTGTTTAAAAACCCTAATTGGACAAGAATATGCCTAGGGAGGTAGAAAATGACCTAAATATTAATTCAATGACACAAACAAACTTATTGGATGCACAAGATTGGTTAAAAACCCTAATTGGACAAGAATAAGCCTAGGGAGGACGAAAATGACCTAATTGATCATCCAATGACACAAACACACCTATTGGATGCACAAGATTGGTTAAAAACCCTAATTGGACAAGAATATGCCTAGGGAGGACGAATATGACCTAAATGTTAATCCAATAACACAAATGAACTTATTGGATGCACAAGATGGGTTAAAAACCCTAATTGGACAAGAATATTCCTAGGGAGAACGGAAATGACCTAAATGTTAATCCAATGACACAACTCAACTTATTGGATGCACAAGATTGGTTAAAAACCCTAATTGGACAAGAATAAGCCTAAGGAGGACGAAAATGACCTAATTGATCATCCAATGACACAAACACACCTATTGGATGCACAAGATTGGTTAAAAACCCTAACTGGACAAGAATATGCCTAGGGAGGACGAAAATGACCTAATTGATCATCCAATGACACAAACACACCTATTGGATGCACAAGATTGGTTAAAAACCCTAATTGGACAAGAATATGCCTAGGGAGGACGAATATGACCTAAATGTTAATCCAATAACACAAATGAATTTATTGGATGCACAAGATTGGTTAAAAACCCTAATTGGACAAGAATATGCCTAGGGAGGACGAAAATGACCTAAATGTTAATCCAATGACACAAATGAACTTTATTGGATGCACAAGATTGGTTAAAAACCCTAATTGGACAAGAATATGCCTAGGGAGGACGAAAATGACCTAATTGATCATCCAATGATACAAACACACCTATTGGATGCACAAGATTGGTTAAAAACCCTAGTTGGACAAGAACATGTCTAGGGAGGACGAAAATGCCCTAATTGATCATCCAATGACACTAATGAACTTATTGGATGCACAAGATTGGTTAAAAACCCTAATTGGACAAGAATAAGCCTAGGGAGGACGAAAATGACCTAATTGATCATCCAATGACACAAACACACCTATTGAATGCACAAGATTGGTTAAAAACCCTAACTGGACAAGAATATGCCTAGGGAGGACGAAAATGAACTAATTGATCATTCAATGACACAAACACACCTATTGGATGCACAAGATGGTTAAAAACCCTAATTGGACAAGAATATGCCTAGGGAGGACGAAAATGACCTAAATGTTAATCCAATGACACAAATGAACTTATTGGATCCACAAGATTGGTTAAAAACCCTAATTGGACAAGAATAAGCCTAGGGAGGACAAAAATGACCTAATTGATCATGCAATGACACAAACACACCTATTGGATGCACAAGATTGGTTAAAAACCCTAGTTGGACAAGAACATGCCTAGGGAGGACGAAAATGACCTAATTGATCATCCAATGACACTAATGAACTTATTGGATGCACAAGAATGGTTAAAAACCCTAATTGGACAAGAGTAAGCCTAGGGAGGACGAAAATGACCTAAATGATCATCCAATGACACAAACACACCTATTGGATGCACAAGATTGGTTAAAAACCCTAACTGGACAAGAATATGCCTAGGGAGGACGAAAATGACCTAATTGATCATCCAATGACACAAACACACCTATCGGATGCACAAGATTGGTTAAAAACCCTAATTGGACAAGAATATGCCTAGGGAGGACGAATATGACCAAAATGTTAATCCAATAACACAAATGAACTTATTGGATGCACAAGATTGGTTAAAAACCCTAATTGGACAAGAATAAGCCTAGGGAGAACGAAAATGACCTAAATGTTAATCCAATGACACAACTCAACTTATTGGATGCACAAGATTGGTTAAAAACCCTAATTGGACAAGAATAAGCCTAGGGAGGACGAAAATGACCTAATTGATCATCCAATGACACAAACACACCTATTGGATGCACAAGATTGGTTAAAAACCCTAATTGGACAAGAATATGCCGAGGGAGGACGAAAATGACATAAATGTTAATCCAATGACACAAATGAACTTATTGGATGTACAAGATTGGTAAAAAATCCTAATTGGACAAGAATAAGCCTAGGGAGGACGAAAATGACCTAATTGATCATCCAATGACACAAACACACCTATTGGATGCACAAGATTGATTAAAAACCCTAATTAGACAAGAATAAGCCTAGTGAGGACGAAAATGACCTAATTGATCATCCAATCACACAAACACACCTATTGGATGAACAAGATTGGTTAAAAACCCTAATTGGACAAGAATATGCCTAGGGAGGACGAAAATGACCTAATTGATCATCCAATGACACTAATGAACTTATTGGATGCACAAGATTGGTTAAAAACCTTAATTGGACAAGAATATGCCTACGGAGGACGAAAATGACCTAATTGATCATCCAATGACACAAACACACCTATTGGATGCACAAGATTGGTTAAAAACCCTAAGTGGACAAGAATAAGCCTAGGGAGGACGAAAATGAGCTAATTGATCATCCAATGACACAAACACACCTATTGGATGCACAAGATTGTTTAAAAACCCTAATTGGACAAGAATATGCCTAGGGAGGACGAAAATGACCTATATATTAATTCAATGACACAAACAAAGTTATTGGATGCACAAGATTGGTTAAAAACCCTAATTGGACAAGAATAAGCCTGAGGAGGACGTAAATGACCTAATTGATCATCTAATGACACAAAAACACCTATTGGATGCACAAGATTGGTTAAAAACCCTAATTCGACAAGAATATGCCTAGGGAGGACGAAAATGACCTAAATATTAATTCAATGACACAAACAAACTTATCGGATGCACAAGATTGGTTAAAAATCATAATTGGACAAGAATAAGCCTAGGGAGGACGAAAATGACCTAATTGATCATCCAATGACACAAACACACCTATTGGATGCACAAGATTGGTTAAAAACACTAATTGGACAAGAATAAGCCTAGGGAGGACGAAAATGACCTAATTGATCATCCAATGACACAAACACACCTATTGGATGCACAAGATTGGTTAAAAACACTAATTGGACAAGAATAAGCCTAGCAAGGACGAAAATGACCTAATTGATCATCCATTGCCACAAACACACCTATTGAATGCACAAGATTGGTTAAAAACCCTAATTGGACAAGAATAAGCCTAGGGAGGACGAAAATGACCTAATTGATCATCCAATGACACAAACACGCCTATTGGATGCACAAGATTGGTTAAAAACCCTAATTGGACAAGAATAAGCCTAGGGAGGACGAAAATGACCTAATTGATCATCCAATGACACAAACACACATATTGGATGCACAAGATTGGTTAAAAACCCTAATTGGATAAGAATATGCCTAGGGAGGACGAAAATGACCTAATTGATCATCCAATGACAAAAACACACCTATTGGATGCACAAGATTGGTTAAAAAACCTAATTGGACAAGAATATGCAAGGGAGGACGAAAATGACCTAATTGATCATCCAATGACACAAACACACCTATTGGATGGACAAAATGGGTTAAAAACCCTAATTGGACAAGAATATGCCTAGGGAGGACGAAAATGACCTAAATATTAATTCAATGACACAAACAAAGTTATTGGATGCACAAGATTGGTTAAAAACCCTAATTTGACAAGAATAAGTCAAGGGAGGACGAAAATGACGTAATTGATCGTCCAGTGACACAAACACACCTATTGGATGCACAAGATTGGTTAAAAACCTTAATTGGACAAGAATAAGCCTAGGGAGGACGAAAATGACCTAATTGATCATCCAATGACACAAACACACCTATTGGATGCACAAGATTGGTTAAAAACCCTAACTGGACATGAATATGCCTAGGGAGGACGAAAATGACCTAATTGATCATCCAATGACACAAACACACCTATTGGATGCACAAGATTGGTTAAAAACCCTAATTGGACAAGAATATGACTAGGGAGGACGAAAATGACCTAATTGATCATCCAATGACACAAACACACCTATTGGATGCACAAGATTGGTTAAAAACCCTAATTGGACAAGAATATGCCTAGGGAGGACGAATATGACCTAAATGTTAATCCAATAACACAAATGAACTTATTGGATGCACAAGATTGGTTAAAAACCCTAATTGGACAAGAATAAGCCTAGGGAGAACGAAAATGACCTAAATGTTAATCCAATGACACAACTCAACTTATTGGATGCACAAGATTGGTTAAAAACACTAATTGGACATGAATAAGCCTAGGGAGGACGAAAATGACCTAATTGATCATCCAATGACACAAACACACCTATTGGATGCACAAGATTGGTTAAAAACCCTAATTGGACAAGAATATGCCTAGGGAGGACGAAAATGACCTAATTGATCATCCAATGACACAAACACACCTATTGGATGCACAAGATTGGTTAAAAACCCTAATTGGACAAGAATATGCCTAGGGAGGACGAATATGACCTAAATGTTAATCCAATAACACAAATGAACTTATTGGATGCAAAAGATTGGTTAAAAACCCTAATTGGACAACAATAAGCCTAGGGAGAACGAAAATGACCTAAATCTTAATCCAATGACACAACTCAACTTATTGGATGCACAAGATTGGTTAAAAACCCTAATTGGACAAGAATAAGCCTAGGGAGGACGAAAATGACCTAATTGATCATCCAATGACACAAACACACCTATTGGATGCACAAGATTGGTTAAAAACCCTAATTGGACAAGAATAAACCTAGGGAGGACGAAAATGACCTAATTGATCATCCAATGACACAAACACACCTATTGGATGCACATGATTGGTTAAAAACCCTAATTGGACAAGAATAAACCTAGGGAGGACGAAAATGACCTAATTGATCATCCAATGACACAAACACACCTATTGGATGCACAAGATTGGTTAAAAACCCTAATTGGACAAGAATATGCCTAGGGAGGACGAAAATGACCTAAATATTAATTCAATGACACAAACAAAGTTATTGGATTCACAAGATTGGTTAAAAACCCTAATTTGACAAGAATTAGTCAAGCGAGGACAAAAATGACCTAATTGATCATCCAATGACACAAACACACCTATTGGATGCACAAGATTGGTTAAAAACCCTAATTGGACAAGAATAAGCCTAGGGAGGACGAAAATGACCTAATTGATCATCCAATGACACAAAAACATACCTATTGGATGCACAAGATTGGTTAAAAACCCTAATTGGACAAGAATATGCCTAGGGAGGACGAAAATGACCTAAATATTAATTCAATGACACAAACAAAGTTATTGGATGCACAAGAATGGTTAAAAACCCTAATTGGACAAGAATAAGCCTGGGGAGGACGTAAATGACCTAATTGATCATCCAATGACACAAAAACACCTATTGGATGCACAAGATTGGTTAAAAACCCTAATTGGACAAGAATATGCCAAGGGAGGACGAAAATGACCTAAATATTAATTCAATGACACAAACAAACTTATCGGATGCACAAGATTGGTTAAAAATCCTAATTGGACAAGAATAAGCCTAGGGAGGACGAAAATGACCTAATTGATCATCCAATGACACAAACACACCTATTGGATGCACAAGATTGGTTAAAAACACTAATTGGACAAGAATAAGCCTAGGGAGGACGAAAATGACCTAATTGATCATCCAATGACACAAACACACCTACTGGATGCACAAGATTGGTTAAAAACACTAATTGGACAAGAATAAGCCAAGGAAGGACGAAAATGACCTAATTGATCATCCATTGCCACAAACACACCTATTGAATGCACAAGATTGGTTAAAAACCCTAATTGGACAAGAATAAGCCTAGGGAGGACGAAAATGACCTAATTGATCATCCAATGACACAAACACACCTATTGGATGCACAAGATTGGTTAAAAACCCTAATTGGACAAGAATATGCCTAGGGAGGACGAAAATGACCTAATTGATCATCCAACGACACAAACACACCTATTGGATGCACAAGATTGGTTAAAAACCCTAATTGGACAAGAATAAGCATAGGGAGAACGAAAATGACCTAAATGTTAATCCAATGACACAACTCAACTTATTGGATGCACAAGATTGGTTAAAAACCCTAATTGGACAAGAATAAGCCTAGGGAGGAAGAAAATGACCTAATTGATCATCCAATGACACAAACACACCTATTGGATGCGCAAGATTGGTTAAAACCCTAATTGGACAAGAATATGCCTAGGGAGGACGAAAATGACCTAATTGATCATCCAAAGACACAAACACACCTATTGGATGCACAAGATTGGTTAAAAACCCTAATTGGACAAGAATATCCTAGGGAGGACGAATATGACCTAAATGTTAATCCAATAACACAAATGAACTTATTGGATGCACAAGATTGGTTAAAAACCCTAATTGGACAAGAATAAGCCTAGGGAGAACGAAAATGACCTAAATGTTAATCCAATGACACAACTCAACTTATTGGATGCACAAGATTGGTTAAAAACCCTAATTGGACAAGAATAAGCCTAGGGAGGACGAAAATGACCTAATTGATCATCCAATGACACAAACACACCTATTGCATGCACAAGATTGGTTAAAAACCCTAACTGGACAAGAATATGCCTAGGGAGCACGAAAATGACCTAATTGATCATCCAATGACACAAACACACCTATTGGATGCACAAGATTGGTTAAAAACCCTAATTGGACAAGAATATGCCTAGGGAGGACGAAAATGACCTAATTGGTCATCCAATGACACAAACACACCTATTGGATGCAGAAGATTGGTGAAAAACCCTAATTGGACAAGAATAAGCGTAGGGAGGACGAAAATGACCTAATTGATCATCCAATGACACAAACACACCTATTGGATGCACAAGATTGGTTAAAAACCCTAATTGGACAAGAATATGCCTAGGGAGGACGAAAATGACCTAATTGATCTTCCAATGACACAAACAAACCTATTGGATGCACAAGATTGGTTAAAAACCATAATTGGACAAGAATAAGCCTAGGGAGGACGAAAATGACCTAATTGATCATCCAATGACACATACACACCTATTGGATGCACAAGATTGGTTAAAAACCCTAATTGGACAAGAATATGCCTAGGGAGGACGAAAATGACCTAAATATTAATTCAATGACACAAACAAAGTTATTGGATGCACAAGATTGGTTAAAAACCCTAATTGGACAAGGATAAGCCTAGGGAGGACGTAAATGACCTAATTGATCATCCAATGACACAAACACACCTATTGGATGCACAAGATTGGTTAAAAACCCTAATTGCACAAGAATATGCCTAGGGAGGACGAAAATGACCTAAATATTAATTCAATGACACAAACAAACTTATCGGATGCACAAGATTGGTTAAAAACCCTAATTGGACAAGAATAAGCCTAGGGAGGACGAAAATGACCTAATTGATCATCCAATGACACAAACACACCTATTGGATGCACAAGATTGGTTAAAAACCCTAATTGGACAAGAATATGCCTAGGGAGGACGAAAATGACCTAATTGATCATCCAATGACACAAATGAACTTATTGGATGCACAAGATTAGTTAAAAACCCTAATTGGACAATAATAAGCCTAGGGAGGACGAAAATAACCTAATTGATCATCCAATGACACAAACACACCTATTGGTTGCACAAGATTGGTCTAAAACTCTAATTGGACAAGAATATGCCTAGGGAGGACGAAAATGACCTAAATGTTAATCCAATGACACAAATGAACTTATTGGATGCACAAGATTGGTTAAAAACCCTAATTGGACAAGAATAAGCCTAGGGAGGACGAAAATGACCTAAATGTTAATCTAATGACACAACTCAACTTATTGGATGCACAGGATTGGTTGAAAACCCTAATTGGGAAAGAATAAGCCTAGGGAGGACGAAAATGACCTAATTGATCATCCAATGACACAGACACACCTATTGGATGCACAAGATTGGTTAAAAATCCGAATTGGACAAGAATAAGCCTAGGGAGGACGAAAATGACCTAAATGTTAATCCAATGACACAACTCAACTTATTGGATGCACATGATTAGTTAAAAACCCTAATTGGACAAGAATAAGCCTAGGGAGGTCAAAAATAACCTAATTGATCATCCAATGACACAAACACACCTATTGGATGCACAAGATTCGTTAAAAACCCTAATTGGACAAGAATATGCCTAGGGAGGACGAAAATGACCTAATTGATCATCCAATGACACAAACACACGTATTGGATGCACAAGATTGGTTAAAAACCCTAATTGGACAAGAATAAGCCTAGGGAGAACGAAAATGACCTAAATGTTAATCCAATGACACAACTCAACTTATTGGATGCACAAGATTGGTTAAAAACCCTAATTGGACAAGAATAAGCCTAGGGAGGACGAAAATGACATAAATGTTAATCCAATGACACAACTCAACTTATTGGATGCACAAGATTGGTTAAAAACCATAATTGGACAAGAATAAGCCTAGGGAGGACGAAAATGACCTAATTGATCATCCAATGACACAAACACACCTATTGGATGCACAAGATTGGTTAAAAACCCTAATTGGACAAGAATATGCCTAGGGAGGACGAATATGACCTAAATGTTAATCCAATAACACAAATGAACTTATTGGATGCACAAGATTGGTTAAAAACCCTAATTGGACAAGAATAAGCCAAGGGTGGACGAAAATGACCTAATTGATCATCCAATGACACAAACACACCTATTGGATGCACAAGATTGGTTAAAAACCCTAATTCGACAAGAATATGGCTAGGGAGGACGAAAATGACCTAAATTGATTATCCAATGACACAAACACACCTATTGGATGCACAAGATTGGTTAAAAACCCTAATTGGACAAGAATATACCTAGGGAGGACGAAAATGACCTAAATGTTAATCCAATGACACAAATGAACTTATTGGATGCACAAGATTGGTAAAAACCCCTAATTGGACAAGAATAAGCCTAGGAAGAACGAAAACGACCTAAATGTTAATCCAATGACACAACTCAACTTATTGGATGCACAAGATTGGTTAAAAAGCCTAATTGGACAAGAATAAGCCTAGGGAGGACGAAAATGACCTAATTGATCATCCAATGACACAAACACACCTATTGGATGCACAAGATTGGTTAAAAACCCTAATTGGACAAGAATATGCCTAGGGAGGACGAAAATGACCTAATTGATCATCCAATGACATAAACACACCTATTGGATGCACAAGATTGGTTAAAAACCCTAATTGGACAAGAATATGCCTAGGGAGGACGAATAGGACCTTAATGTTAATCCAATAACACAAATGAACTTATTGGATGCACAAGATTGGTTAAAAACCCTAATTGGACAAGAATAAGCCTAGGGAGAACGAAAATGACCTAAATGTTAATCCAATGACACAACTCAACTTATTGGATGCACAAGATTGGTTAAAAACCCTAATTGGACAAGAATAAGCCTAGGGAGGACGAAAATGACCTAATTGATCATCCAATGACACAAACACACCTATTGGATGCACAAGATTGGTTAAAAACCCTAATTGGACAAGAATATGCCTAGGGAGGACGAAAATGACCTAAATATTAATTCAATGACACAATCAAAGTTATTGGATGCACAAGATTGGTTCAAAACCCTAATTGGACAAGAATAAGCTTAGGGAGGACGAAAATGACCTACTTGATCATCCAATGACACAAACACACCTATTGGATGCACAAGATTGGTTAAAAACCCTAATTGGACAAGAATAAGCCTAGGGAGGACGAAAATGACCTAATTGATCATCCAATGACACAAACACACCTATTGGATGCACAAGATTGGTTAAAAACCCTAATTGTAAAAGAATAAGCCTAGGGAGGACGAAATTGACCTAAATGTTAATTTAATGACACAAACGAACTTATTGGATGCACAACATTGGTTAAAAACCCTAATTGGACAAGAAGAAGCCTAGGGAGGACGAAAATGACCTAATTGATCATCCAATGACACAAACACACCTATTGGATGCACAAGATTGGTTAAAAACCCTAATTGGACAAGAATAAGCCTAGGGAGGACGAAAATGACCTAATTGATCATCCAATGACACAAACACACCTATTGGATGCACAAGATTGGTTAAAAACCCTAATTGGACAAGAATAAGCCTAGGGAGGACGAAAATGACCTAAATGTTAATCCAATGACACAAATGAACTTATTGGATGCACAAGATTAGTTAAAAACCCTAATTGGACACGAATAAGCCTAGGGAGGACGAAAATAACCTAATTGATCATCCAATGACACAAACACACCTATTGGATGCACAAGATTGGTTAAAAACCCTAATTGGAAAAGAATATGCCTTGGGAGGACGAAAATGACCTAAATGTTAATCCAATGACACAAATGAACTTATTGGATGCACAAGATTGGTTAAAAACCCTAATTGGACAAGAATAAGCCAAGGGAGGACAAAAATGACCTAAAGGCTAATCCAATGACACAACTCAACTTATTGGATGCACAAGATTGGTCAAAAACCCTAATTGGGCAAGAATAAGCCTAGGGAGGACGAAAATGACCTAATCGATCATCCAATGACACAAACACACCTATTGGATGCACAAGATTGGTTAAAAACCCTAATTGGACAAGAATAAGCCTAGGGAGGACGAAAATGACCTAATTGATCATCCATTGCCACAAACACACCTATTGGATGCACAAGATTGGTTAAAAACCCTAATTGGATCAGAATATGCCTAGGGAGGACGAAAATGACCTGAATATTAATTCAATGACATAAACAAACTTGTTGGACGCACAAGATTGGTTAAAAACCCTAATTGGACAAGAATATGCCTAGGGAGGACGAAAATGACCTAATTGATCATCCAATGACACAAACACACCTATTGGATGCACAAGATTGGTTAAAAACCCTAATTGGACAAGAATATGCCTAGGGAGGACGAAAATGACCTAAATGTTAATCCAATGACACAAATGAACTTATTGGATGCACAAAATTGGTTAAAAATCCTAATTGGACAAGAGTAAGCCTAGGGAGGACGAAAATGACCTAATTGATCATCCAATGACACAAATGAACTTATTGGATGCACAAGATTAGTTAAAAACCCTAATTAGACACGAATAAGCCTAGGGAGGACGAAAATAACCTAATTGATCATCCAATGACACAAACACACCTATTGGATGCACAAGATTGGTTAAAAACCCTAATTGGACAAGAATAAGCCTAGGGAGGACGAAAATGACCTAATTGATCATCCACTGCCACAAACACACCTATTGGATGCACAAGATTGGTTAAAAACCCTAATTGGACAAGAATAAGCCTAGGGAGGACGAAAATGACCTAATTGATCATCCAATGACACAAACACACCTATTGGATGCACAAGATTGGTTAAAAACCCTAATTGGACAAGAATAAGCCTAGGGAGGACGAAAATGACCTAATTGATCATCCAATGACACAAACACACCTATTGGATGCACAAGATTGGTTTAATACCCTAGTTGGACAGGAATATGCCTAGGGAGGACGAAAATGACCTAATTAATCATCCAATGACACAAATGAACTTATTGGATGCACAAGATTGGTTAAAAACCCTAATTGGACAAGAATAAGCCTAGGGAGGACGAAAATGACCTAATTGATCATCCAATGACACAAACACACCTATTGGATGCACAAGATTGGTTAAAACCCTAATTGGACAAGAATATGCCTAGGGAGGACGAAAATGACCTAATTGATCATCCAATGACACAAACACACCTATTGGATGCACAAGATTGGTTAAAAACCCTAATTGGACAAGAATCTCCTAGGGAGGACGAATATGACCTAAATGTTAATCCAATAACACAAATGAACTTATTGGATGCACAAGATTGGTTAAAAACCCTAATTGGACAAGAATAAGCCTAGGGAGAACGAAAATGACCTAAATGTTAATCCAATGACACAACTCAACTTATTGGATGCACAAGATTGGTTAAAAACCCTAATTGGACAAGAATAAGCCTAGGGAGGACGAAAATGACCTAATTGATCATCCAATGACACAAACACACCTATTGGATGCACAAGATTGGTTAAAAACCCTAATTGGACAAGAATAAGCCTTGGGAGAACGAAAATGATCTAAATGTTAATCCAATGACACAACTCAACTTATTGGATGCACAAGATTGGTTAAAAACCCTAATTGGACAAGAATAAGCCTAGGGAGGACGAAAATGACCTAATTGATCATCCAATGACACAAACACACCTATTGGATGCACAAGATTGGTTAAAAACCCTAGTTGGACAAGAACATGCCTAGGGAGGACGAAAATGACCTAATTGATCATCCAATGACA
Organism: Cicer pinnatifidum; assembly: GCA_037974775.1. Classification (NCBI taxonomy): domain Eukaryota; kingdom Viridiplantae; phylum Streptophyta; class Magnoliopsida; order Fabales; family Fabaceae; genus Cicer; species Cicer pinnatifidum. The sequence continues at coordinate 62,317 of JBBPBR010000980.1, forward strand.
CAAACACACCTATTGGATGCACAAGTTTGGTTAAAAACCCTAACTGGACAAGAATATGCCTAGGGAGGACGAAAATGACCTAATTGATCATCCAATGACACAAACACACCTATTGGATGCACAAGATTGGTTAAAAACCCTAATTGGACAAGAATATGCCTAGGGAGGACGAAAATGACCTAAATGTTAATCCAATGACACAAATGAACTTATTGGATCCACAAGATTGCTTAAAAACCCTAATTGGACAAGAATAATCCTAGGGTGGACGAAAATGACCTAATTGATCATCCAATGACTCAAACACACCTATTGGATGCACAAGATTGGTTAAAAACCCTAATTGGACAACAATATGCCTAGGGAGGACGAAAATGACCTAAATATTAATTAAATGACACAAACAAAGTTTTTGGATGCACAAGATTGGTTAAAAACCCTAATTGGACAAGAATAAGCCTAGGGAGAACGAAAATGACCTAAATGTTAATCCAATGACACAACTCAACTTATTGGATGCACAAGATTGGTTAAAAACCCTAATTGGACAAGAATATGCCTAGGGAGGACGAAAATGACCTAATTGATCATCCAATGACACACACACACCTATTGGATGCACAAGATTGGTTAAAAACCCTAATTGGACAAGAATATGTCTAGGGAGGACGAAAATGACCTAAATATTAATTCAATGACACAAACAAACTTATTGGATGCACAAGATTGCTTAAAAACCCTAATTGGACAAGAATAAGCCTAGGGAGGACGAAAATGACCTAATTGATCATCCAATGACACAAACACAACTATTGAATGCACAAGATTGGTTAAAAACCCTAGTTGGACAAGAACATGCCTAGGGAGGACGAAAATGACCTAATTGATCATCCAATGACACTAATGAACTTATTGGATGCACAAGAATGGTTAAAAACCCTAATTGGACAAGAGTAAGCCTAGGGAGGACGAAAATGACCTAATTGATCATCCAATGACACAAACACACCTATTGGATGCACAAGATTGGTTAAAAACCCTAACTGGACAAGAATATGCCTAGGGAGGACGAAAATGACCTAATTGATCATCCAATGACACAAACACACCTATTAAATGCACAAGATTGGTTAAAAACCCTAATTGGACAAGAATATGCCTAGGGAGGACGAATATGACATAAATGTTAATCCAATAACACAAATGAACTTATTGGATGCACAAGATTGGTTAAAAACCCTAATTGGACAAGAATAAGCCTAGGGAGAACGAAAATGACCTAAATGTTAATCCAATGACACAACTCAACTTATTGGATGCACAAGATTGGTTAAAAACCCTAATTGGACAAGAATAAGCCTACGGAGGACGAAAATAACCTAATTGATCATCCAATGACACAAACACACCTATTGGAGGCACAAGATTGGTTTAAAACCCTAGTTGGACAAAAATAAGCCTAGGGAGGACGAAAATGACCTAATTGATCATCCAATGACACAAATGAACTTATTGGATGCACAAGATTGGTTAAAAACCCTAATTGGACAAGAATATGCCTAGGGAGGACGAAAATGACCTAATTGATCATCCAATGACACAAACACACCTATTGGATGCACAAGATTGGTTAAAACCCTAATTGGACAAGAATATGCCTAGGGAGGACGAAAATGACCTAAATATTAATTCAATGACACAAACAAACTTATCGGATGCACAAGATTGGTTAAAAACCCTAATTGGACTAGAATAAGCCTAGGGAGGACGAAAATGACCTAATTGATCATCCAATGACACAAACACACCTATTGGATGCACAAGATTGGTTAAAAACCCTAGTTGGACAAGAACATGCCTAGGGAGGACGAAAATGACCTAATTGATCATCCAATGACATAAATGAACTTATTGGATGCACAAGATTGGTTAAAAACCCTAATTGGACAAGAATAAGCCTAGGGAGGACGAAAATGACCTAATTGATCATCCAATGACACAAACACACCTATTGGATGCACAAGATTGGTTAAAAACCCTAATTGGACAAGAATATGCATAGGGAGGACGAAAATGACCTAAATAATAATTCAATGACACAAACAAACTTATTGGATGCACAAGATTGGTTAAAAACCCTAATTGGACAAGAATAAGCCTAGGGAGGACGAAAATGACCTAATTGATCATCCAATGACACAAACACACCTATTGGATGCACAAGATTGGTTAAAAACCCTAGTTGGACAAGAACATGCATAGGGAGGACGAAAATGACCTTAGTGATCATCCAATGACACTAATGAACTTATTGGATGCACAAGATTGGTTAAAAACCCTAATTGGACAAGAATAAGCCTAGGGAGGACGAAAATGACCTAATTGATCATCCAATGACACAAACACACCTATTGGATGCACAAGATTGGTTAAAAACCCTAATTGGACAAGAATATGCCTAGGGAGGACGAAAATGACCTAATTGATCATCCAATGACACAAACACACCTATTGGATGCACAAGATTGGTTAAAAAGCCTAATTGGACAAGAATATGACTAGGGAGGACGGATATGACCTAAATGTTAATCCAATGACACAAATGAACTTATTGGATGCACAAGATTGGTTAAAAACCCTAATTGGACAAGAATAAGCCTAGGGAGAACGAAAATGACCTAAATGTTAATCCAATGACATAACTCAACTTATTGGATGCACAAGGTTGGTTAAAAACCCTAATTGGACAAGAATAAGCCTAGGGAGGACGAAAATGACCTAATTGATCATCCAATGACACAAACACACCTATTGGATGCACAAGATTGGTTAAAAACCCTAATTGGACAAGAATATGCCTAGGGAGGACGAAAATGACCTAATTGATCATCCAATGACACAAATGACCTTATTGGATGAACAAGATTTGTTAAAAACCCTAATTAGACAAGAATAATCCTAGGGATGACGAAAATGACCTAAATGTTAATCCAATGACACAACACACCTATTGGATGCACAAGATTGGTTAAAAACCCTAATTGGACAAGAATATGCCTAGGGAGGACGAAAATGACCTAATTAATCATCCAATGACACAAACACACCTATTGGATGCACAAGATTGGTTAAAAACCAAAATTGGACAAGAATAAGCCTAGGGAGGACGAAAATGACCTAATTGATCATCCATTGCCACAAACACAGCTATTGGATACACAAGATTGATTAAAAACCCTAATTGGACAAGAATAAACCTAGGGATGACGAAAATGAGCTAAATGTTAATCCAATGACACAACTCAACTTATTGGATGCACAAGATTGGTTAAAAACCCTAATTGGACAAGAATAAGCCTAGGGAGGACGAAAATGACCTAATTGATCATCCAATGACACAAACACACCTATTGGATGCACAAGATTGGTTAAAAACCCTAATTGGACAAGAATATGCCTAGGGAGGACGAAAATGACCTAATTGATCATCCAATGACACAAACACACCTATTGGATGCACAAGATTGGTTAAAAACCCTAATTGGACAAGAATATGCCTAGGGAGGACGAAAATGACCTAATTGATCATCCAATGACACAAATGAACTTATTGGATGCACAAGATTAGTTAAAAACCCTAATTGGACAAGAATAAGGCTAGGGAGGACGAAAATAACCTAATTGACCATCCAATGACACAAACACACCTATTGGATGCACAAGATTGGTCTAAAACTCTAATTGGACAAGAATATGCCTAGGGAGGACGAAAATGACCTAAATGTTAATCCAATGACACAAATGAACTTATTGGATGCACAAGATTGGTTAAAAACCCTAATTGGACAAGAATAAGCCTAGGGAGGACGAAAATGACCTAAATGTTAATCCAATGACACAACTCAACTTATTGGATGCACAAGATTGGTTAAAAACCCTAATTGGACAAGAATAAGCCTAGGGAGGACGAAAATGACCTAATTGATCATCCAATGACACAAACACACCTATTGGATGCACAAGATTGGTTAAAAACCCTAATTGGACAAGAATATGCCTAGGGAGGACGAAAATGACCTAATTGATCATCCAATGACACAGACACACCTATTGGATGCACAAGATTGGTTAAAAACCCTAATTTGACAAGAATATGCCTAGGGATGACGAAAATGACCTAAATATTAATTCAAGGACACAAACAAAGTTATTGGATGCACAAGATTGGTTAAAAACCCTAATTGGACAAGAATAAGCCTAGGGAGGACGAAAATGACCTAAATGTTAATCCAATGACACAACTCAACTTATTGGATGCACAAGATTGGTTAAAAACCCTAATTGGACAAGAATAAGCCTAGGGAGGACGAAAATGACCTAATTGATCACCCAATGACACAAATGAACTTATTGGATGCACAAGATTGGTTAAAAACCCTAATTGGACAAGAATAAGCCTAGGGAGGACGAAAATGACCTAATTGATCATCCAATGACACAAACACACCTATTGGATGCACAAGATTGGTTAAAAACCATAATTGGACAAGAATAAGCCTAGGGAGGACGAAAATGACCTAAATGTTAATCCAATGACACAACTCAACTTATTGGATGCAAAAGATTGGTTAAAAACCCTAATTGGACAAGAATAAGCCTAGGGAGGACGAAAATGACCTAATTGATCATCCAATGACACAAACACACCTATTGGATGCACAAGATTCGTGTAAAACCCTAATTGGACAAGAATATGCCTAGGGAGGACGAAAATGACCTAATTGATCATCCAATGACACAAACACACCTATTGGATGCACAAGATTGGTTAAAAACCCTAATTGGACAAGAATATGCCTAGGGAGGACGAAAATGACCTAAATTGATCATCCAATGACACAAGCACACCTATTGGATGCACAAGATTGGTTAAAAACCCTAATTGGACAAGAATATGCCTAGGGAGGACGAAAATGACATAAATGTTAATCCAATGACACAAATGAACTTATTGGATGCACAAGATTGGTTAAAAACCCTAATTGGACAAGAATATGCCTAGGGAGGACGAAAATGACCTAATCATTAATTCAATGACACAAACAAACTTATTGGATGCACAAGATTGGTTAAAAACCCTAATTGGACAAGAATAAGCCTAGGGAGGACGAAAATGACCTAATTGATCATCCAATGACACAAACACACCTATTGGATGCACAAGATTGGTTAAAAACCCTAATTGGACAAGAATATGCCTAGGGAGGACGAAAATGACCTAATTGATCATCTATTGACACAAACACACCTATTGGATGCACAAGATTGGTTAAAAACCCTAATTGGACAAGAATAAGCCTAGGGAGGACGAAAATGACCTAATTGATCATCCAATGACACAAACACACCTATTGGATGCACAAGATTGGTTAAAAACCGTAATTGGACAAGAATAAGCCTAGGGAGGATGAAAATGACCTAATTGATCATCCAATGACACAAATGAACTTATTGGATGCACAAGATTGGTTAAAAACCCTAATTGGACAAGAATAAGCCTAGGGAGGACGAAAATGACCTAATTGATCATCCAATGACACAAACACACCTATTGGATGCACAAGATTGGTTAAAAACCCTAATTGGACAAGAATAAGCCTAGGGAGGACGAAAATGACCTAATTGATCATCCAATGAAACAAGCATACCTATTGGATGCACAAGATTGGTTAAAAACCCTAATTGGACAAGAATAAGCCTAGGGAGGACAAAAATGACCTAATTGATCATCCAATGGCACAAACACACCTATTGGATGCACAAGATTGGTTAAAAACCCTAATTGGACAAGAATATGCCTAGGGAGGACGAAAATGACCTAAATATTAATTCAATGACACAAACAAAGTTATTGGATGCACAAGATTGGTTAAAAAGCCTAATTGGAAAAGAATAAGCCTAGGGAGAACGAAAATGACCTAAATGTTAATCCAATGACACAACTCAACTTATTGGATGCACAAGATTGGTTAAAAACCCTAATTGGACAAGAATATGCCTAGGGAGGACGAAAATGACCTAATTGATCATCCAATGATACAAACACACCTATTGGATGCACGAGATTGGTTAAAAACCATAGTTGGACATGAACATGCCTAGGGAGGACGAAAATGACCTAATTGATCATCCAATGACACTAATGAACTTATTGGATGCACAAGATTGGTTAAAAACCCTAATTGGACAAGAATAAGCCTAGGGAGGACGAAAATGACCTAATTGATCATCCAATGACACAAACACACCTATTGGAGGCACAAGATTAGTTAAAAACCTTAATTGGACAAGAATATGCCTAGGGAGGACGAAAATGACCTAAATATTAATTCAATGACACAAACAAACTTATTGGATGCACAAGATAGGTTAAAAACCCTAATTGGACAAGAATAAGCCTAGGGAGGACGAAAATGACCTAATTGATCATCCAATGACACAAACACACCTATTGGATGCACAAGATTGGTTAAAAACCCTAATTGGACAAGAATATGCCTAGGGAGGACGGATATGACCTAAATGTTAATCCAATGACACAAATGAACTTATTGGATGCACAAGATTGGTTAAAAACCCTAATTGGACAAGAATAAGCCTAGGGAGGATCAAAGCGACCTAATTGATCATCCAATGAGATAAACACACCTATTGGATGCACAAGATTGGTTAAAAACCCTAATTAGACAAGAATATGCCTAAGGATGACGAAAATGACCTAAATGTGAATCCAATGACACAAATGCACTTATTGGATGCACAAGATTGGTTAAAAACCCTAATTGGACAAGAATAAGCCTAGGGAGGACGAAAATGACCTAATTGATCATCCAATGACACAACTCAACTTATTGGATGCACAAGATTGGTTAAAAACCCTAATTGGACAAGAATAAGCCTAGGGAGGACGAAAATGACCTAATTGATCATCCAATGACACAAACACACCTATTGGATGCACAAGATTGGTTAAAAACCCTAGTTGGACAAGAACATGCCTAGGGAGGACGAAAATGACCTAATTGATCATCCAATGACACTAATGAACTTATTGGATGCACATGATTGGTTAAAAACCCTAATTGGACAAGAGTAAGCCTAGGGAGAACGAAAATGATCTAATTGATCATCCAATGACACAAACACACCTATTGGATGCACAAGATTGGTTAAAAACCCTAATTGGACAAGAATATGCCTAGGGAGGACGAAAATGACCTAATTGATCATCCAATGACACAAACACACCTATTGGAGGCACAAGATTGGTTTAAAACCCTAGTTGGACAAGAATAACCCTAGGGAGGACGAAAATGACCTAATTGATCATCCAATGACACAAATGAACTTATTGGATGCACAAGATTGGTTAAAAACCCTAATTGGACAAGAATAAGCCTATGGAGGACGAAAATGACCTAATTGATCATCCAATGACACAAACACACCTATTGGATGTACAACATTGGTTAAAACCCTAATTGGACAAGAATATGCCTAGGGAGGACGAAAATGACCTAAATGTTAATCCAATGACACAAATGAACTTATTTGATGCACAAGATTGCTTAAAAACCCTAATTGGACAAGAATAAGCCTAGGGAGGACGAAAATGACCTAATTGATCATCCAATGACACAAAGACACCTATTGGATGCACAAGATTGGTTAAAAACCCTAATTGGACAAGAATATGCCTAGGGAGGACGAAAATGACCTAAATATTAATTCAATGACACAAACAAAGTTATTGGATGCACAAGATTGGTTAAAAACCCTAATTGGACAAGAATAAGCCTAAGGAGAACGAAAATGACCTAAATGTTAATCCAATGACACAACTCAACTTATTGGATGCACAAGATTGGTTAAAAACCCTAATTGGACAAGAATATGCCTAGGGAGGACGAAAATGACCTAATTGATCATCCAATGATACAAACACACCTATTGGATGCACAAGATAGGTTAAAAACCCTAGTTGGACAAGAACATGCCTAGGGAGGCCGAAAATGACCTAATTGATAATCCAATGACACTAATGAACTTAATGGATGCACAAGATTGGTTAAAAACCCTAATTGGACAAGAATAAGCCTAGGGAGGACGAAAATGACCTAATTGATCATCCAATGACACAAACACACCTATTGGATGCACAAGATTCGTTAAAAACCCTTGTTGGACAAGAATATGCCTAGAGAGGACGAAAATGACCTAATTGATCATCCAATGACACAAATGAACTTATTGGATGCACAAGATTGGTTAAAAACCCTAATTGGACAAGAATAAGCCTAGGGAGGACAAAAATGACCTAATTGATCATCCAATGACACAAACACACCTATTGGATGCACAAGATTGGTTAAAAACCCTAATTAAACAAGAATAAGCCTAGGGAGAACGAAAATGACCTAAATGTTAATCCAATGACACAACTCAACTTATTGGATGCACAAGATTGGTTAAACACCCTAATTGGACAAGAATAAGCCTAGGGAGGACGAAAATAACCTAATTGATCATACAATGACACAAACACACCTATTGGATGCACAAGATTGGTTAAAAACCCTAATTGGACAAGAATATGCCTAGGGAGGACGAAAATGACCTAAATGTTAATCCAATGACACAAATGAACATATTGGATTCACAAGATTGGTTAAAACCCCTAATTGGACAAGAATAAGCCTAGGGAGGACGAAAATGACCTAATTGATCATCCAATGACACAAACACACCTATTGGATGCACAAGATTGGTTAAAAACCCTAATTGGACAAGAATATATCTAGGGAGGACGAAAATGACCTAAATATTAATTCAATGACACAAACACACTTATTGGATGCACAAGATTGCTTAAAAACCCTAATTGGACAAGAATAAGCCTAGGGAGGACGAAAATGACCTAATTGATCATCCAATGACACAAAGACACCTATTGGATGCACAAGATTGGTTAAAAACCCTAATTGGACAAGAATATGCCTAGGGAGGACGAAAATGACCTAAATATTAATTCAATGACACAAACAAAGTTATTGGATGCACAAGATTGGTTAAAAACCCTAATTGGACAAGAATAAGCCTAGGGAGAATGAAAATGACCTAAATGTTAATCCAATGCCACAACTCAACTTATTGGATGCACAAGATTGGTTAAAAACCCTAATTGGACAAGAATATGCCTAGGGAGGACGAAAATGACCTAATTGATCATCCAATGACACAAACACACCTATTGGATGCACAAGATTGGTTAAAAACCCTAATTGGACAAGAATATGCCTAGGGAGGACGAAAATGACCTAATTGATCATCCAATGACACAAACACACCTATTTGATGCACAAGATTGGTTAAAAACCCTAATTGGACAAGAATATGCCTAGGGAGGACGAAAATGACCTAAATGTTAATCCAATGACACAAATGAACTTTATTGGATGCACAAGATTGGTTAAAAACCCTAATTGGACAAGAATATGCCTAGGGAGGACGAAAATGACCTAATTGATCATCCAATGATACAAACACACCTATTGGATGCACAAGATTGGTTAAAAACCCTAGTAGGACAAGAACATGTGGTAACAGAGCTTGTCTCTAGGTTTGGAATTGAAAAAAAAAATTATTGCACACTACATGTTTGACAAAATTCTTAAGTATGTCATATCCTCAATATATTCGAGATTTTGTATTGGATCCAGAGTATGTGAAATATTTGTATGACAATGGATATGCAAAGCAAGCTAGAAAAGTAGAGAAGCTTGCCCTGAGAGAGATAGATAAAATCAAACAAAAGAAAGAAGAAGAGGAGAAACGTTTGAGGGACAAAGGGCAAGAAATTGACGTCAACTATTTGTCTAATTGTGATAATTCTCTATTGCAAGTGCTTGAAGAAGTGTCTCCAAAGGAGAAATGTCATCCATATGTTGACATTGAAAGAAAAGTGAGTAAAATCGAAAGTCTCTTCAAACAAGAAAGTGAGGTAAATGAAGCAATGTTAGTGCTTGAAGGTGATTATTCAAAGGTTCCTCAAAAGGATGCTTACAAGGAAATTATTGAGTCACCATTTTTTTGTGATGAAGAGATTGTCTGTGTAACTCAACTTGCTTTGAAGGCTTTGCAAATACAAAGTAACATATTGTTTGTCAGATATTTCAATCCCAAGAAGGTAAATTTGGTCATAAATATCAACTTCAAAAGGTATAACTTTATCCCCATCTTTAGAATTTTTTACCTTCACTATAAATGTGATAAGATGTTAGTTATTAAAGATGGAAGTGCATTTCACCGACTTATCACATTTGGTAACTTTTCTAATTTCCCGTTTGACCCCGGTGGATATGATGAGCTTGTGGTTTGTTTGGATTATTTCTTCATGTACGATATAATGGAGCTTAAATTCGTGGTCGAATTTCTTCAAGAAAGAGGGAATGATAAGGATCTCAAGAGCATGAAGATGATTCATATTTTAATAAATTAGCATAAACTTTATTTATTTTAATTTGGTTTGTATTAATTCTTAGTTTGCTTTGATTTGGAATTGTAATAGTTTTATTATTGATTTAGTTTTTATTATGTGTAAGTGAAGATACTTTACTTCCTTACATTAAGTTTATGTTAAAAAAAAAGAAATAAGATGTAAGACCCATATGGGCCCTAGAGAATGGTGTCACTTATGACCCGTTTAGGTTTAGAGATAGACTTAGTATAAATAAGCATTTGTAACCTCATGGAAGGGAAGATTTTGAATAATAATTTTTGTGAGGCTTTGCTCTCTAGAGTTCTTGAAAGAATTCACTTTGAACTTATCAAGGTTGTTAATCCTTGTGGCGTTCTTTTTGGCTTATCAATCCCTAGATTGTGGCGCCATTTTGTTCTTGATTTGTTTGTTGAATGATAATATTGAGTTTTGTTTACATCAAACCCTAATACTCCAATTCTTCCAATTTTTGTGATCAGTTACTTGCGTTCATATCTCGAGATCTATATACTGGTTTTCGGTGATTCAAAAGCCTAACTTGCGTTTCAGAACGTCATCTTTCACCTCGTTTTGGAATCGGTTGAATCGGAGTTTCTTTTATCGCATTCTGCAGTTTTACGGGATTTTCACTCAAATTTGTAAGTTTCCAACCTAGAACGATCCTTAAAGTAAACCATGACTAGTAAGATCATATCAGGAGGACGAAAAAGACCTAATTGATCATCCAATGACACAAACACACCTATTGGATGCACAAGATCGGTTAAAAACCCTAATTGGACAAGAATAAGCCTAGGGAGGACGAAAATGACCTAATTGATCATCCAATGACACAAACACACCTATTGGATGCACAAGATTCGTTAAAAACCCTAATTGGACAAGAATATGCCTAGGGAGGACGAAAATGACCTAATTGATCATCCAATGACACAAACACACCTATTGGATGCACAAGATTGGTTAAAAACCCTAATTGGACAAGAATATGCCTAGGGAGGACGAAAATGACCTAATTGATCAACCAATGACACAAACACACCTATTGGATGCACAAGATTGGTTAAAAACACTAATTGGACAAGAATAAGCGTAGGGAGAACGAAAATGACCTAAATGTTAATCCAATGACACAACTCAACTTATTGGATGCACAAGATTGGTTAAAAACCCTAATTGGACAAGAATAAGCCTAGGGAGGACGAAAATGACCTAATTGATCATCCAATGACACAAACACACCTATTGGATGCACAAGATTGGTTAAAAACCCTAATTGGTCCAGAATATGCCTAGGGAGGACGAAAATGACCTAATTGATCATCCAATGACACAAACACACCTATTGGATGCACAAGATTGGTTAAAAACCCTAATTGGACAAGAATATGCCTAGGGAGGACGAAAATGACCTAATTGATCATCCAATGACACAAACACACCTATTGGATGCACAAGATTGGTTAAAAACCCTAATTGGACCAGAATATGCCTAGGGAGGACGAAAATGACCTAATTGATCATCCATTGCCACAAACACACCTATTGGATGCACAAGATTGGTTAAAAACCCTAATTGGACAAGAATATGCCTAGGGAGGACGAAAATGACCTAATTGATCATCCAATGACATAAACACACCTATTGGAAGCACAAGATTGGTTAAAAACCCTAATTGGACAAGAATAAGCCTAGGGAGGACGAAAATGACCTAATTGATCATCCAATGACACAAACACACCTATTGGATGCACAAGATTGGTTAAAAACCCTAATTGGACAAGAATATGCCTAGGGAGGACGAAAATGACCTAATTGATCATCCAGTGAAACAAACACACCTATTGGATGCACAAGATTGGTTAAGAACCCTAATTGGACAAGAATATGCCTAGGGAGGACGAAAATGATCTAAATATTAATTCAGTGACACAAACAAACTCATTGGATGCACAAAATTGGTTAAAAACCCTAATTGGACATTAATAAGCCTAGGGAGGACGAGAATGACCTAATTGATCATCCAATGACACAAATACACCTATTGGAAGCACAAGATTGGTTAAAAACCCTAATTGGACAAGAATAAGCCTAGGGAGGACGAAAATGACCTAATTGATCATCCAATGACACAAACACACCTATTGGATGCACAAGATTGGTTAAAAACCCTAATTGGACAAGAATATGCCTAGGGAGGACGAAAATGACCTAATTGATCATCGAATGACACAAATGAACTTATTGGATGCACAAGATTAGTTAAAAACCCTAATTGGACAAGAATAAGCTTAGGGAGGACCAAAATAACCTAAATGTTAATCCAGTGACACAAATGAACTTATTGGATGCACAAGATTGGTTAAAAACCCTAATTGGACAAGAATAAGCCTAGGGAGGACGAAAATGACCTAAATGTTAATCCAATGACACAACTCAACTTATTGGATGCACAAGATTGGTTAAAAACCCTAATTGGGCAAGAATAAGCCTAGGGAGGACGAAAATGACCTAATTGATCATCCAATGACACAAACACACCTATTGGATGCACAAGATTGGTTTAAAAACCCTAATTGGACAAGAATAAGCCTAGGGAGGACGAAAATGACCTAAATGTTAATCCAATGACACAACTCAACTTATTGGATGCACAAGATTGGTTAAAAACCCTAATTGGACAAGAATAAGCCTAGGGAGGACGAAAATGACCTAAATGTTAATCCAATGACAAAACTCAACTTATTGGATGCACAAGATTGGTTAAAAACCCAAATTGGACAAGAATAAGCCTAGGGAGGACGAAAATGACCTAATTGATCATCCAATGACACAAACACACCTATTGGATGCACAAGATTGGTTAAAAACCCTAATTGGACAAGAATATGCATAGGAAGGACGAAAATGACCTAAATGTTAATCCTATGACACAAATGAACTTATTGGATGCAAAAGATTGGTTAAAAACCCTAATTGGACAAGAATAAGCCTAGGGAGGGCGAAAATGACCTAATTGATCATCCAATGACACAAACACACCTATTGGATGCACAAGATTGGTTAAAAACCCTAATTGGGCAAGAATAAGCCTAGGGAGGACGAAAATGACCTAATTGATCATCCAATGACACAAACACACCTATTGGATGCACAAGATTGGTTAAAAACCCTAATTGGACAAGAATATGTCTAGGGAGGACGAAAATGACCTAAATATTAATTCAATGACATAAACAAACTTATTGGATGCCCAAGATTGGTTAAAAACCCTAATTGGACAAGAATAAGCCTAGGGAGGACAAAAATGACCTAAATGTTAATCCAATGACACAAACTCACCTATTGGATGCACAAGATTGGTTAAAAACCCTAATTGGACAAGAATAAGCCTAGGGAGGACGAAAATGACCTAATTGATCATCCAATGACACAAACACACCTATTGGATGCACAAGATTGGATAAAAACCCTAGTTGGACAAGAACATGCCTAGGGAGGACGAAAATGACCTAATTGATCATCCAATGACACTAATGAACTTATTGGATGCACAAGATTGGTTAAAAACCCTAATTGGACAAGAATATGCCTAGGGAGGACGAAAATGACCTAAATATTAATTCAATGACACAAATGAACTTATTGGATGCACAAGATTGCTTAAAAACCCTAATTGGACAAGAATAAGCCTAGGGAGGACGAAAATGACCTAATTGATCATCCAATAACACAAAGACACCTATTGGATGCACAAGATTGGTTAAAAACCCTAATTGGACAAGAATATGCCTAGGGAGGACGAAAATGACCTAAATATTAATTCAATGACACAAACAAAGTTATTGGATGCACAAGATTGGTTAAAAACCCTAATTGGACAAGAATAAGCCTAGGGAGAATGAAAATGACCTAAATGTTAATCCAATGCCACAACTCAACTTATTGGATGCACAAGATTGGTTAAAAACCCTAACTGGACAAGAATATGCCTAGGGAGGACGAAAATGACCTAATTGATCATCCAATGACACAAACACACCTATTGGATGCACAAGATTGGTTAAAAACCCTAATTGGACAAGAATATGCCTAGGGAAGACGAAAATGACCTAAATGTTAATCCAATGACACAAATGAACTTTATTGGATTCACAAGATTGGTTAAAAAGCCTAATTGGACAAGAATATGCCTAGGGAGGATGAAAATGACCTAATTGATCATCCAATGAAACAAACACAACTATTGGATGCACAAGATTGGTTTAAAACCCTAATTGGACAAGAATAAGCCTAGGGAGGACGAAAATGACCTAATTGATCATCCAATGACACAAACACACCTATTGGAGGCACAAGATTGGTTTAAAACCCTAGTTGGAGAAGAATAAGCCTAGGGAGGACGAAAATGACCTAATTGATCATCCAATGACACAAATGAACTTATTGGATGCACAAGATTGGTTAAAAACCCTAATTGCACAATAATAAGCCTAGGGAGGACGAAAATGACCTAATTGATCATCCAATGACACAAACACACCTATTGGATGCACAAGATTGGTTAAAACCCTAATTGGACAA
>JBBPBR010000981.1:0-25929 GCA_037974775.1 Cicer pinnatifidum
TATTGGATGCACAAGATTGGTTAAAAACCCTAATTGGACAAGAATAAGCCTAGGGAGGACGAAAATGACCTAATTGATCATCCAATGACACAAACACACCTATTGAATGCACAAGATTGGTTAAAAACCCTAACTGGACAAGAATATGCCTAGGGAGGACGAAAATGAACTAATTGATCATCCAATGACACAAACACACCTATTGGATGCACAAGATGGTTAAAAACCCTAATTGGACAAGAATATGCCTAGGGAGGACGAAAATCACCTAAATGTTAATCCAATGACACAAATGAACTTATTGGATCCACAAGATTGCTTAAAAACCCTAATTGGACAAGAATAAGCCTAGGGAGGACGAAAATGACCTAATTGATCATCCAATGACACAAACACACCTATTGGATGCACAAGATTGGTTAAAAACCCTAATTGGACAAGAATATCCCTAGGGAGGACGAAAATGACCTAATTGATCATCCAATGATACAAACACACCTATTGGATGCTCAAGATTGGTTAAAAACCCTAATTGGACAAGAATATGTCTAGGGAGGACGAAAATGACCTAAATATTAATTCAATGACACAAACAAACTTATTGGATGCACAAGATTGGTTAAAAACCCTAATTGGACAAGAATAAGCCTAGGGAGGACGAAAATGACCTAATTGATCATCCAATGACACAAACACACCTATTGGATGCACAAGATTGGTTAAAAACCCTAATTGGACAAGAATATGTCTAGGGAGGACGAAAATGACCTAAATATTAATTCAATGACACAACCCAACTTATTGGATGCACAAGATTGGTTAAAAACCCTAATTGGACAAGAATATGCCTAGGGAGGACGAAAATGACCTAATTGATCATCCAATAATACAAACACACCTATTGGATGCACAAGATTGGTTAAAAACCCTAGTTGGACAAGAACATGCATAGGGAGGACGAAAATGACCTAATTGATCATCCAATGACACTAATGAACTTATTGGATGCACAAGATTGGTTAAAAACCCTAATTGGACAAGAATATGCCTAGGGAGGACGAAAATGACCTAATTGATCATCCAATGACACAAAAACACCTATTGGATGCACAAGATTGGTTAAAAACCGTAATTGGACAAGAATATGCCTAGGGAGGACGAAAATGAGCTAATTGATCATCCAATGACACAAACACACCTATTGGATGCACAAGATTGGTTAAAAACCCTAATTGGACAAGAATATGCCTAGGGAGGACGAAAATGACCTAATTGATCATCCAATGACACAAACACACCTATTGGATGCACAAGATTGGTTAAAAACCCTAATTGGACAAGAATAAGCCTAGTGAGGACGAAAATGACCTAATTGATCATCAAATGACACTAACACACCTATTGGAAGCACAAGAATGGTTAATAACCCTACTTGGACAAGAATATGCCTAGGGAGGACGAAAATGACCTAATTGATCATCCAATGACACAAATGAACATATTGGATGCACAAGATTTGTTAAAAACCCTAATTGGACAAGAATAAGTCTAGGGAGGACGAAAATGACCTAATTGATCATCCAATGACACAAACACACCTATTGGATGCACAAGATTGGTTAAAAACCCTAATTGGACAAGAATATGCCTAGGGAGGACGAAAATGACCTAATTGATCATCCAATGACACAAACACACCTATTGGATGCACAAGATTGGTTAAAAACCCTAATTGGACAAGAATAAGCCTAGGGAGGACAAAAATGACCTAATTGATCATCCAATGACACAAACACACCTATTGGATGCACAAGATTGGTTAAAAACCCTAATTGGACAAGAATATGACTAGGGACGACGAAAATGATCTAAATGTAAATCTAATGACACAACTCAACTTATTGGATGCACAAGATTGGTTAAAAACCCTAATTGGACAAGAATAAGCCTAGGGAGGACGAAAATGACCTAATTGATCATCCAATGACACAAACACACCTATTGGATGCACAAGATTGGTTAAAAACCCTAATTGGACAAGAATAAGCCTAGGGAGGACAAAAATGACCTAATTGATCACCCAATGATACAAACACACCTATTGGATGCACAAGATTGGTTAAAAACCCTAATTGGACAAGAATAAGCCTAGGGAGGACGAAAATGACCTAATTGATCATCCAATGACACAAACACACCTATTGGATGCACAAGATTGGTTAAAAACCCTAATTGGACAAGAATAAGCCTAGGGAGGACGAAAATGACCTAATTGATCATCCAATGACACAAACACACCTATTGGATGCACAAGATTGGTTAAAAACCCTAATTGGACAAGAATATGCCTAGGGAGGACGAAAATGACCTAAATGTTAATCCAATGACACAAATGAACTTATTGGATGCACAAGATTGGTTAAAAACCTAATTCGACAAAAATAAGCCTAGGGAGAATGAAAATGACCTAAATATTAATCCAATGACACAACTCAACTTATTGGATGCACAAGATTGGTTAAAAACCCTAATTGGACAAGAATAACCCTAGGGAGGACGAAAATGACCTAATTGATCATCCAATGACACAAACACACCTATTGGATGCACAAGATTGGTTAAAAACCCTAATTGGACAAGAATAAGCCTAAGGAGGACGAAAATGACCTAATTGATCATCCAATCACACAAACACACCTATTGGATGCACAAGATTGGTTAAAAACCCTAGTTGGACGAGAATATGCCTAGGGAGGACGAAAATGACCTAATTGATCATCCAATGACACAAATGAACTTATTGGATGCACAAGATTGGTTAAAAACCCTAATTGGACAAGAATAAGCCTAGGGAGGACGAAAATGACCTAAATGATCATCCAATGACACAAACACACCTATTGGAAGCACAAGATTGGTTAAAAATCCTAATTGGACAAGAATATGCCTAAGGAGGAGGAAAATGACCTAAATATTAATTCAATGACATAAACAAAGTTATTGGATGCACAAGATTGGTTAAAAACCCTAAATGGACAAGAATAAGCCTTGGGAGGACAAAAATGACCTAATTGATCATCCAAAGACACAAACACACCTATTGGATGAACAAGACTGGTTAAAAACCCTAATTGGACAAGAATATGCCTAGGAAGGACGAAAATGACCTAATTGATCATCCTATGACACAAACACACTTATTGGAAGCACAAGATTGGTTAAAAACCCTAATTGGACAAGAATAAGCCTAGGGGGGACGAAAATGACCTAATTGATCATCCAATGACACAAACACACCTATTGGATGCACAAGTTTGGTTAAAAAACCTAATTGGACAAGAATAAGCCTAGGGAGGACGAAAATGACCTAATTGATCATCCAATGACACAAACACACCTATTGGATGCACTAGTTTGGTTAAAAACCCTAATTGGACAAGAATAAGCCTAGGGAGGACGAAAATGACCTAATTGATCATCCAATGACACAAACACACCTATTGGATGCACAAGATTGGTTAAAAACCCTAATTGGACAAGAATATGCCTAGGGAGGACGAAAATGACCTAAAT
Organism: Cicer pinnatifidum; assembly: GCA_037974775.1. Taxonomy (NCBI): domain Eukaryota; kingdom Viridiplantae; phylum Streptophyta; class Magnoliopsida; order Fabales; family Fabaceae; genus Cicer; species Cicer pinnatifidum. The sequence goes on from JBBPBR010000981.1 coordinate 3,574, forward strand.
GTTCATCCAATGACACAAACACACCTATTGGAGGCACAAGATTGGTTAAAAACCCTAGTTGGACAAGAATAAGCCTAGGGAGGACGAAAATGACCTAATTGATCATCCAATGACACAAATGAACTTATTGGATGCACAAGATTACTTAAAAACCCTTATTGGACAAGAATAAGCCTAGGGAGGACAAAAATGACCTAATTGATCATCCAATGACACAAACACACCTATTGGATGCACAAGATTGGTTAAAAACCCTAATTGGACAAGAATATGCCTAGGGAGGACGAAAATGACCAAAATATTAATTCAATGACACAAACAAAGTTATTGGATGCACAAGATTGGTTAAAAACCCTAATTTGACAAGAATAAGTCAAGGGAGGACGAAAATGACCTAATCGATCATTCAATGACACAAACACACCTATTGGATGCACAAGATTGGTTAAAAACCCTAATTGGACAAGAATAAGCCTAGGGAGGACGAAAATGACCTAATTGATCATCCAATGACACAAACACACCTATTGGATGCACAAGATTGGTTAAAAACCCTAATTGGACAAGAATAAGCCTAGGGAGGACGAAAATGACCTAATTGATCATCCAATGACACAAATGAACTTATTGGATGCACAAGATTTGTTAAAAACCCTAATTGGACAAGAATAAGCCTAGGGAGGACGAAAATGACCTAATTGATCATCCAATTACACAAACACACCTATTGGATGCACAAGATTGGTTAAAAACCATAGTTGGACAAGAATAAGCCTAGGGAGGACGAAAATGACCTAATTGATCATCCAATGACACAAACACACCTATTGGATGCATAAGATTGGTTAAAAACCCTAATTGGACAAGAATAAGCCTAGGGAGGACGAAAATGACCTAATTGATCATCCAATGACACAAACAAACATATTGGATCCACAAGATTGGTTAAAAACCCTAATTGGACAAGAATAAGCCTAGGGAGGACGAAAATGACCTAATTGATCATCCAATGACACAAACACACCTATTGGATGCACAAGATTGGTTAAAAACCCTAATTGGACAAGAATATGCCTAGGGAGGACGAAAATGACCTAAATGTTAATCCAATGACACAAATTAACTTATTGGATGCACAAGATTGGTTAAAAACCTTAATTGGACAAGAATAAGTCTAGGGAGGACGAAAATGACCTAATTGATCATCCAATGACACAAACCAACCTATTGGATCCAAAAGATTGGTTAAAAACTCTAATTTGACAAGATGATGCCTAGGGAGGACGAAAATGACCTAAATATTAATTCAATGACACAACAATTTTATTGGATGCACAAGATTGGTTAAAAACCCTAATTGGACAAGAATAAGCCTAGGGAGGACGAAAATGACCTAATTGATCATCCAATGACACAAACACACCTATTGGATGCACAAGATTGGTTAAAAACCCTAATTGGACAAGAATAAGCATAGGGAGGACGTAAATGACCTAATTGCTCATCCAATGACACAAACACACCTATTGGTTGCACAAGATTGGTTAAAAACCCTAATTGGACAAGAATAAGCCTAGGGAGGACGAAAATCACCTAATTGATCATCCTATGACACAAACACACTTATTGGATGCAAAAGATTGGATAAAAATCCTAATTGGACAAGTTGATGCCTAGGGAGGACGAAAATGACCTAAATATTAATTCAATGACACAAACAAACTTATTGGATGCACAAGATTGGTTAAAAACCCTAATTGGACAAGAATAAGCCTAGGGAGGACGAAAATGACCTAATTGATCATGCAATGACACAAACACACCTATTGGATGCCCAAGATTGGTTAAAAACCCTAGTTGGACAAGAACATGCCTAGGGAGGACGAAAATGACCTAATTGATCATCCAATGACACTAATGAACTTATTGGATGCACAAGAATGGTTAAAAACCCTAATTGGACAAGAGTAAGCCTAGGGAGGACGAAAATGACCTAATTGATAATCCAATGACACAAACACACCTATTGGATGCACAAGATTGGTTAAAAACCCTAACTGGACAAGAATATGCCTAGGGAGGACGAAAATGACCTAATTGATCATCCAATGACACAAACACACCTATTGGATGCACAAGATTGGTTAAAAACCCTAATTGGACAAGAATATGCCTAAGGAGGACGAATATGACCTAAATGTTAATCCAGTAACACAAATGAACTTATTGGATGCACAAGATTGGTTAAAAACCCTAATTGGACAAGAATAAGCCTAGGGAGAACGAAAATGACCTAAATGTTAATCCAATGACACAACTCAACTTATTGGATGCACAAGATTGGTTAAAAACCCTAATTGGACAAGAATAAGCCTAGGGAGGACGAAAATGACCTAATTGATCATCCAATAATACAAACACACCTATTGGATGCACAAGATTGGTTAAAAACCCTAATTGGACAAGAATATGCCTAGGGAGGACGAAAATGACCTAATTGATCATCCAATGACACAAACACACCTATTGGATGCACAAGATTGGTTAAAAACCCTAATTGGACAAGAATATGCCTAGGGAGGACGAAAATGACCTAATTGATCATCCAATGACACAAACACACCTATTGGATGCACAAGATTGGTTAAAAACCCTAATTGGACAAGAATAAGCGTAGGGAGAACGTAAATGACCTAAATGTTAATCCAATGACACAACTTAACTTATTGGATGCACAAGATTGGTTAAAAACCCTAATTGGACAAGAATAAGCCTAGGGAGGACGAAAATGACCTAATTGATCATCCAATGACACAAACACACCTATTGGATGCACAAGATTGGTTAAAAACCCTAATTGGACAAGAATATGCCTAGGGAGGACGAAAATGACCTAATTGATCATCCAATGACACAAACACACCTATTGGATGCACAAGATTGGTTAAAAACCCTAACTAGACAAGAATATGCCTAGGGAGGAAGAAAATGACCTAATTGATCATCCAATGACACAAACACACCTATTGGATGCACAAGATTGGTTAAAAACCCTAATTGGACAAGAATATGCCTAGGGAGGATGAAAATGACCTAAATGTTAATCCAATGACACAAATGAACTTATTGGATGTACAAGATTGGTTAAAAATCCTAATTGGACAAGAATAAGCCTAGGGAGGACGAAAATGACCTAATTGATCATCCAATGACACAAACACACCTATTGGATGCACAAGATTGGTTAAAAACCCTAATTGGACAAGAATATGCCTAGGGAGGACGAAAATGACCTAATTGATCATCCAATGACACAAACACACCTATTGGATGCACAAGATTCGTTAAAAACCCTAATTGGACAAGAATATGCATTGGGAAGACGAAAATCACCTAATTGATCATCCAATGACACAAACACACCTATCGGATGCACAAGATTGGTTAAAAACCCTAATTGGACAAGAATATGCCTAGGGAGGACGAAAATGACCTAAATATTAATTCAATGACACAAACAATGTTATTGGATGCACAAGATTGGTTAAAAACCCTAATTGGACAAGAATAAGCCTAGGGAGGACGTAAATGACCTAATTGATCATCCAATGACACAAACACACCTATTGGATGCACAAGATTGGTTAAAAACCTTAATTGGACAAGAATATGCCTAGGGAGGACGTAAATGGCCTAATTGATCATCCAATGACACAAACACACCTATTGGATGCACAAGATTGGTTAAAAACCCTAATTGGACAAGAATATGCCTAGGGAGGACGAAAATGTCCTCAATATTAATTCAATGACACAAACAAACTTATCGGATGCACAAGATTGGTTAAAAACCCTAATTGGACAAGAATAAGCCTAGGGAGGACGAAAATGACCTAATTGATCATCCAATGACACAAACACACCTATTGGATGCACAAGATTGGTTAAAAACCCTAATTGGACAAGAATATGCCTAGGGAGGACGAAAATGACCTAATTGATCATCCAATGACACAAACACACCTATTGGATGCCCAAGATTGCTTAAAAACCCAAATTGGACAAGAATATGCCTAGGGAGGACGAAAATGACCTAAATATTAATTCAATGACACAAACAAACTTATCGGATGCACAAGATTGGTTAAAAACCCTAATTGGACAAGAATAAGCCTAGGGAGGACGAAAATGACCTAATTGATCATCCAATGACACAAACACACCTATTGGATGCACAAGATTGGTTAAAAACCCTAATTGGACAAGAATAAGCCTAGGGAGGACGAAAATGACCTAATTAGTCATCCAATGACACAAACACACCTATTGGATGCACAAGATTGGTTAAAAACCCTAATTGGACAAGAATATGCCTATGGAGGACGAAAATGACCTAATTGATCATCCAATGACACAAACACACCTTTTGGATGCACAAGATCGGTTAAAAACCCTAATTGGACAAGAATATGCCTAGGGAGGACGAAAATGACCTAATTGATCATCCAATGACACAAACACACCTATTGGATGCACAAGATTGGTTAAAAACCCTAATTGGACAAGAATATGCCTAGGGAGGACGAAAATGACCTAATTGATCATCCAATGACACAAATGAAATTATTGGATGCACAAGATTAGTTAAAAACCCTAATTGGACAAGAATAAGCCTAGGGAGGACGAAAATAACCTAATTGATCATCCAATGACACAAACACCCCTATAGGATGCACAAGATTGGTCTAAAACTCTAATTGGACAAGAATATGCCTAGGGAGGACGAAAATGACCTAAATGTTAATCCAATGACACAAACGGACTTATTGGATGCACAAGATTGGTTAAAAACCCTAATTGGACAAGAATAAGCCTAGGGAGGACGAAAATGACCTAATTGATCATCCAATGACACAAACACACCTATTGGATGCACAAGATTGGTTAAAAACCCTAATTGGACAAGAATATGCCTAGGGAGGACGAAAATGACCTAATTGATCATCCAATGACACAAACACACCTATTGGATGCACAAGATTGGTTAAAAACCATAATTGGACAAGAATAAGCAAAGGGAGGACGAAAATGACCTAATTGATCATCCAATGACACAAACACACCTATTGGATGCACAAGATTGGTTAAAAACCCTAATTGGACAAGAATATGCCTAGGGAGGACGAAAATGACCTAATTGATCATCTATTACCACAAACACACCTATTGGATGCACAAGATTGGTTAAAAACCCTAATTGGACAAGAATATGCCTAGGGAGGACGAAAATGACCTAATTGATCATCCAATGACACAAACACACCTATTGGATGCACAAGATTGGTTAAAAACCCTAATTGGACAGGAATAAGCCTAGGGAGGACGAAAATAACCTAATTGATCATCCAATGACACAAACACACCTATTGGATGCACAAGATTGGTTAAAAACCCTAATTGGACAAGAATATGCCTAGGGAGGACGAAAATGACCAAATTAATCATCCAATGACACAAACACACCTATTGGATGCACAAGATCGGTTAAAAACCCTAATGGGACAAGAATAAGCCTAGGGAGGACGAAAATGACCTAATTGATCATCCAATGACACAAACACACCTATTGGATGCACAAGATTGGTTAAAAACCCTAATTGGACAAGAATATGCCTAGGGAGGACGAAAATGACCTAATTGATCATCCAATGACACAAATGAACGTATTGGATGCACAAGATTAGTTAAAAAGCCTAATTGGACAAGAATATGCTTAGGGAGGACGAAAATAACCTAATTGATCATCCAATGACACAAACACACCTATTGGATGCACAAGATTGGTTAAAAACCCTAATTGGACAAGAATATGCCTAGGGAGGACGAAAATGACCTAATTGATCATCCAATGACACAAACACACCTATTGGATGCACAAGATTGGTTAAAAACCCTAATTGGACAAGAATATGCCTAGGGAGGACGAAAATGACCTAATTGATCATCCAATGACACAAACACACCTATTGGAGCACAAGATCGGTTAAAAACCCTAATTGGACAAGAATAAGCCTAGGGAGGACGAAAATGACCTAATTGATCATCCAATGACACAAATGAACTTATTGGATGCACAAGATTAGTTAAAAACCCTAATTGGACAAGAATAAGCCTAGGGAGGACGAAAATAACCTAATTGATCATCCAGTGACACAAACACACCTATTGGATGCACAAGATTGGTCTAAAACTCTAATTGGCCAAGAATATGCCTAGGGAGGACGAAAATGACCTAAATGTTAATCCAATGACACAAATGAACTTATTGGATGCACAAGATCGGTTAAAAACCCTAATTGGACAAGAATAAGCCTAGGGAGGACGAAAATGACCTAATTGTTAATCCAATGACACAACTCAACTTATTGGAGGCACAAGATTGGTTAAAAACCTTAATTTGACAAGAATAAGCCTAGGGAGGACGAAAATGACCTAATTGATCATCCAATGACTCAAACACACCTATTGGATGCACAAGATTGGTTAAAAACCCTAATTGGACAAGAATATGCATAGGGAGGACGAAAATGACCTAATTGATCATCCAATGACACAAACACACCTATTGGATGCACAAGATTGGTTAAAAACCCTAATTGGACAAGAATATGCCTAGGGAGGACGAAAATGACCTAATTGATCATCCAATGACACAAACACACCTATTGGATGCACAAGATTGGTTAAAAACCCTAATTGGACAAGAATATGCCTAGGGAGGACGAAAATGACCTAAATATTAATTCAATGACACAAACAAAGTTATTGGATGCACAAGATTGGTTAAAAACCCTAATTGGACAAGAATAAGCCTAGGGAGAACGAAAATTACCGAAATGTTAATCCAATGACACAACTCAACTTATTGGATGCACAAGATTGGTTAAAAACCCTAATTGGACAAGAATAAGCCTAGGGAGGACGAAAATGACCTAATTGATCATCCAATGATACAAACACACCTATTGGATGCACAAGATTGGTTAAAAACCCTAGTTGGACAAGAATATGCCTACGGAGGACGAAAATGACCTAATTGATCATCCAATGACACCAATGAACTTATTGGATGCACAAGATTGGTTAAAAACCCTAATTGGACAAGAATAAGCCTAGGGAGGACGAAAATGACCTAATTGATCATCCAATGACACAAACACACCTATTGGATGCACAAGATTGGTTAAAAACCCTAATTGGACAAGAATATGCCTAGGGAGGACGAAAATGACCTAATTGATCATCCAATGACACAAACACACCTATTGGATGCACAAGATTGGTTAAAAACCCTAATTGGACAAGAATATGCCTAGGGAGGACGAATATTACCTAAATGTTAATCCAATAACACAAATGAACTTATTGGATGCACAAGATTGGTTAAAAACCCTAATTGGACAAGAATAAGCCTAGGGAGAACGAAAATGACCTAATTGATCATCCAATGACACAAACACACCTATTGGATGCACAAGATTGGTTAAAAACCCTAATTGGACAAGAATATGCCGAGGGAGGACGGATATGACCTAAATGTTAATCCAATGACACAAATGAACTTATTGGATGCACAAGAATGGTTAAAAACCCTAATTGGACAAGAATATGCCTAGGGAGGACGAAAATTACCTAAATATTAATTCAATGACACAAACAAAGTTATTGGATGCACAAGATTGGTTAAAAACCCTATTTGGACAAGAATAAGCCTAGGGAGGACGAAAATGACCTAATTGATCATCCAATGACAATAATGAACTTATTGGATGCACAAGATTGGTTAAAAATCCTAATTGGACAAGAATAAGCCTAGGGAGGACGAAAATGACCTAATTGATCATCCAAGGACACAAACACAACTATTGGATGCACAAGATTGGTTAAAAACCCTAATTGGACAAGAATATGCCTAGGGAGGACGAAAATGACCTAATTGATCATCCAATGACACAAACACACCTATTGGATGCACAAGATTGGTTAAAAACCCTAATTGGACAAGAATAGGCCTAGGGAGGACGAAAATGACCTAATTGATCATCCAATGACACAAACACACCTATTGGATGCACAAGATTGGTTAAAAACCCTAATTGGACAAGAATAAGCCTAGGGAGAACGAAAATGACCTAAATGTTAATCCAATGACACAACTCAACTTATTGGATGCACAAGATTGGTTAAAAACCCTAATTGGACAAGAATATGCCTAGGGAGGACGAAGATGACCTAATTGATCATCCAATGACACAAACACACCTATTGGATGCACAAGATTGGTTAAAAACCCTAATTGGACAAGAATAAGCCTAGGGAGAACGAAAATGACCTAAATGTTAATCCAATGACACAACTCAACTTATTGGATGCACAAGATTGGTTAAAACACCTAATTGGACAAGAATAAGCGTAGGGAGGACGAAAGTGACCTAATTGATCATCCAATGACACAAACACACCTATTGGATGCACAAGATTGGTTACAAACCCTAATTGGACAAGAATATGCCTAGGGAGGACGAAAATGACCTAATTGATCATCCAATGACACAAACACACCTATTGGATGGACAAGATTGGTTAAAAACCCTAATTGGACAAGAATATGCCTAGGGAGGACGAATATGACCTAAATGTTAATCCAATAACACAAACAAAGTTTTTGGATGCACAAGATTGGTTAAAAACCCTAATTGGACAAGAATAAGCCTAGGGAGAACGAAAATGACCTAAATGTTAATCCAATGACACAACTCAACTTATTGGATGCACAAGATTGGTTGAAAACCCTAATTGGACAAGAATAAGCCTAGGGAGGACGAAAATAACCTAATTGATCATACAATGACACAAACACACCTATTGGATGCACAAGATTGGTTAAAAACCCTAATTGGACAAGAATATGCCTAGGGAGGACGAAAATGACCTAATTGATCATCCAATGACACAAACACACCTATTGGATGGACAAGATTGGTTAAAAACCCTAATTGGACAAGAATATGCCTAGGGAGGACGAATATGACCTAAATGTTAATCCAATAACACAAACAAAGTTTTTGGATGCACAAGATTGGTTAAAAACCCTAATTGGACAAGAATAAGCCTAGGGAGAACGAAAATGACCTAAATGTTAATCCAATGACACAACTCAACTTATTGGATGCACAAGATTGGTTAAAAACCCTAATTGGACAAGAATAAGCCTAGGGAGGACGAAAATAACCTAATTGATCATACAATGACACAAACACACCTATTGGATGCACAAGATTGGTTAAAAACCCTAATTGGACAAGAATATGCCTAGGGAGGACGAAAATGACCTAAATGTTAATCCAATGACACAAATGAACTTATTGGATCCACAAGATTGCTTAAAAACCCTAATTGGACAAGAATAAGCCTAGGGAGGACGAAAATGACCTAATTGATCATCCAATGACACAAACACACCTATTGGATGCACAAGATTGGTTAAAAACCCTGATTGCACAAGAATAAGTCTAGGGAGGACGAAAATGACCTAATTGATCATCCAATGACACAAACACACCTATTGGATGCACAAGATTGGTTAAAAACCCTAATTGGACAAAAATATGCCTAGGGAGGACGAAAATGACCTAAATGTTAATCCAATGACACAAATGAACTTATTGGATCCACAAGATTGCTTAAAAACCCTAATTGGACAAGAATAAGCCTAGGGAGGACGAAAATGACCTAATTGATCATCCAATGACACAAACACACCTATTAAATGCACAAGATTGGTTAAAAACCCTAATTGGACAACAATATGCCTAGGGAGGACGAAAATGACCTAAATATTAATTCAATGACACAAACAAAGTTTTTGGATGCACAAGATTGGTTAAAAACCCTAATTGGACAAGAATAAGCCTAGGGAGAACGAAAATGACCTAAATGTTAATCCAATGACACAACTCAACTTATTGGATGCACAAGATTGGTTAAAAACCCTAATTGGACAAGAATATGCCTAGGGAGGACGAAAATGACCTAATTGATCATCCAATGATACAAACACACCTATTGGATGCACAAGATTGGTTAAAAACCCTAGTTGGACAAGAACATGCCTAGGGAGGACGAAAATGACCTAATTGATCCTCCAATGACACTAATGAACTTATTGGATGCACAAGATTGGTTAAAAACCCTAATTGGACAAGAATAAGCCTAGGGAGGACGAAAATGACCTAATTGATCATCCAATGACACAAACACACCTATTGGATGCACAAGATTGGCTAAAAACCCTAATTGGATAAGAATAAGCCTAGGGAGGACGAAAATGACCTAATTGATCATCCAATGACACAAACACACCTATTGGATGCACAAGATTGGTTAAAAACCCTAATTGGACAAGAATATGCCTAGGGAGGACGAAAATGACCTAATTGATCATCCAATGACACAAACACACCTATTGGATGCACAAGATTGGTTAAAAACCCTAATTGGACAAGAATAAGCGTAGGGAGAACGAAAATGACTTAAATTTTAATCCAATGACACAACTCAACTTATTGGATGCACAAGATTGGTTAAAAACCCTAATTGGACAAGCATTAGCCTAGGGAGGACGTAAATGACCTAATTGATCCTCCAATGACACAAACACACCTATTAGATGCACAAGATTGGTTAAAAACCCTAATTGGACAAGAATAAGCCTAGGGAGGACGAAAATGACCTAATTGATCATCCAATGACACAAACACACCTATTGGATGCACAAGATTGGTTAAAAACCCTAATTGGACAAGAATATGCCTAGCGATGACGAAAATGACCTAAATATTAATTCAATGACACAAACAAAGTTATTGGATGCACAAGATTGGTTAAAAACCCTAATTGGACAAGAATAAGCCTAGGGAGGACGTAAATGACCTAATTGATCATCCAATGACACAAACACACCTATTGGATGCACAAGATTGGTTAAAAACCCTAATTGGACAAGAATATGCCTAGGGAGGACGAAAATGACCTAATTGATCATCCAATGACACAAACACACCTATTGGATGCACAAGATTGGTTAAAAACCCTAATTAGACAAGAATATGCCTAGGGAGGACGTAAATGACCTAATTGATCATCCAATGACACAAACACACCTATTGGATGCACAAGATTGGTTAAAAACCCTAATTGGACAAGAATATGCCTAGGGAGGACGAAAATGACCTAATTGATCATCCAATGACACAAACACACCTATTGGATGCACAAGATTGGTTAGAAACCCTAATTGGACAAGAATATGCCTAGGGAGGACGAAAATGATCTAAATATTAATTCAGTGACACAAACAAACTCATTGGATGCACAACATTGGTTAAAAACCCTAATTGGACATTAAAAAGCCTAGGGAGGACGAGAATGACCTAATTGATCATCCAATGACACAAACACGCCTATTGGATGCACAAGATTGGTTAAAAACCCTAATTGGACAAGAATATGCCTAGGGAGGACGAAAATGACCTAATTGATCATCCAATGACACAAACACACCTATTGGATGCACAAGATTGGTTAAAAACCCTATTTGGACAAGAATAAGCCTATTGAGGACGAAAATGACCTAATTGATCATCCAATGACACAAACACACCTATTGGATGCACAAGATTGGTTAAAAACCCTAATTGGACAAGAATATGCCTAGGGAGGACGAAAATGACCTAATTGATCATCCAATGACACAAACACACCTATTGGATGCACAAGATTGGTTAAAAACCCTAATTGGACAAGAATATGCCTAGGGAGGACGAATATGACCTAAATGTTAATCCAATAACACAAATGAAGTTATTGGATGCACAAGATTGGTTAAAAACCCTAATTGGACAAGAATAAGCCTAGGGAGAACGAAAATGACCTAAATGTTAATCCAATGACACAACTCAACTTATTGGATGCACAAGATTGGTTAAAAACCCTAATTGTACAAGAATAAGCCTAGGGAGGAAGAAAATGACCTAATTTATCATCCAATGACACAAACACACCTATTGGATGCACAAGATTCGTTAAAAACCCTAATTGGACAAGAATATGCCTAAGGAGGACGAAAATGACCTAATTGATCATCCAATGACACAAACACACCTATTGGATGCACAAGATTGGTTAAAAACCCTAATTGGACAAGAATATGCCTAGGGAGGACGAAAATGACCTAATTGATCATCCAATGACACAAACACACCTATTGGATGCACAAGATTCGTTAAAAACCCTAATTGGACAAGAATATGCCTAGGGAGGACGAAAATGACCTAATTGATCATCCAATGACACAGACATACCTATTGGATGCACAAGATTGGTTAAAAACCCTAATTTTACAAGAATATGCCTAGGGAGGACGAAAATGACCTAATTGATCATCCAATGACACAAACACACCTATTGGATGCACAAGATTGCTTAAAAACCCTAATTGGACAAGAATATGCCTAGGGAGGACGAAAATGACCTAAATGTTAATCCAATGACACAAATGAACTTATTGGATCCACAAGATTGCTTAAAAACCCTAATTGGACAAGAATAAGCCTAGGGAGGACGAAAATGACCTAATTGATCATCCAATGACACAAACACACCTATTGGATGCACAAGATTGGTTAAAAACCCTAATTGGACAACAATATGCCTAGGGAGGACGAAAATGACCTAATTGATCATCCAATGATACAAACACACCTATTGGATGCACAAGATTGGTTAAAAACCCTAATTGGACAAGAATATGCCTAGGGGGGTCGAAAATGACCTAATTGATCATCCAATGACACAACACACCTATTGGATGCACAAGATTTGTTAAAAACCCTAATTGGACAAGAATATGCCTAGGGAGGACGAAAATGACCTAATTGATCATCCAATGACACAAACACACCTATTGGATGCACAAGATTGGTTAAAATCCCTAATTGGACAAGAATATGCCTAGGGAGGACGAAAATGACCTAATTGGTCATCCGATGACACAAACACACCTATTGGATGCACAAGATTGGTTAAAAATCCTAATTAGGCAAGAATAAGCTTAGGGAGGACGAAAATGACATAAATGTTAATCCAATGACACAACTCAACTTATTGGATGCACAAGATTGGTTAAAAACCCTAATTGGACAAGAATATGCCTAGGGAGGACGAAAATGACCTAATTGATCATCCAATGACACAAACACACCTATTGGATGCACAAGATTGGTTAAAAACCCTAATTGGACAAGAATATGCCTAGGGAGGACGAAAATGACCTAATTGATCATCCAATGATACAAACACACCTATTGGATGCACAAGATTGGTTAAAAACCGTAGTTGGACAAGAACATGCCTAGGGAGGACGAAAATGACCTAATTGATCATCCAATGACACTAATGAACTTATTGGATGCACAAGATTGGTTAAAAACCCTAATTGGACAAGAATATGCCTAGGGAGGACGAAAATGACCTAATTGATCATCCAATGACACAAACACACCTATTGGATGCACAAGATTGGTTAAAAACCCTAATTGGACAAGAATATGCCTTGGGAAGACGAATATGACCTAAATGTTAATCCAATAACACAAATGAACTTATTGGATGCACAAGATTGGTTAAAAACCCTAATTGGACAAGAATAAGCCTAGGGAGAACGAAAATGACCTAAATGTTAATCCAATGACACAACTCAACTTATTGGATGTACAAGATTGGTTAAAAACCCTAATTGGACAAGAATAAGCCTAGGGAGGACGAAAATAACCTAATTGATCATCCAATGACACAAACACACCTATTGGATGCACAAGATTGGTTAAAAACCCTAATTGGACAAGAATATGCCTAGGGAGGACGAAAATGACGTAATTGATCATCCAATGACACAAACACACCTATTGGATGCACAAGATTGGTTAAAAACCCTAATTGGACAAGAATATGCCTAGGGAGGACGAAAATGACCTAAATATTAATCCAATGACACAAATGAACTTTATTGGATGCACAAGATTGGTTAAAAACCCTAATTGGACAAGAATATGCCTAGGGAGGACGTAAATGACCTAAATATTAATTCAATGACACAAACAAAGTTATTGGATGCAGAAGATTGGTTAAAAACCCTAATTGGACAAGAATAAGCCTAGGTAGAACGAAAATGACCTAAATGTTAATCAAATGACACAACCCAACTTATTGGATGCACAAGATTGGTTAAAAACCCTAATTGGACAAGAATATGCCTAGGGAGGATGAAAATGACCTAATTGATCATCCAATGATACAAACACACCTATTGGATGCACAAGATGGGTTAAAAACCCTAGTTGGACAAGAACCTGCCTAGGGAGGACGAAAATGACCTAATTGATCATCCAATGACACTAATGAACTTATTGGATGCACAAGATTGGTTAAAAACCCTAATTGGACAAGAATATGCCTAGGGAGGACGAAAATGACCTAATTGATCATCCAATGACACAAACACACGTATTGGATGCACAAGATTGGTTAAAAACCCTAATTGGACAAGAATATGCCTAGGGAGGACGAATATGACCTAAATGTTAATCCAATAACACAAATGAACTTATTGGATGCACAAGATTGGTTAAAAACCCTAATTGGACAAGAATAAGCCTAGGGAGAACGAAAATGACCTAAATGTTAATCCAATGACACAACTCAACTTATTGGATGCACAAGATTGGTTAAAAACCCTAATTGGACAAGAATATGCCTAGGGAGGACGAAAATGACCTAATTGATCATCCAATAATACAAACACACCTAATGGATGCACAAGATTGGTTAAAAACCCTAGTTGGAGAAGAACATGCCTAGGGAGGACGAAAATGACCTAATTGATCATCCAATGACACTAATGAACTTATTGGATGCACAAGATTGGTTAAAAACCCTAATTGGACAAGAATAAGCCTAGGGAGGACGAAAATGACCTAATTGATGATCCAATGACACAAACACACCTATTGGATGCACAAGATTGGTTAAAAACCCTAACTGGACAAAAATATGCCTAGGTAGGACGAAAATCACTTAATTGATCATCCAATGACACAAACACACCTATTGGATGCACAAGATTGGTTAAAAACCCTAATTGGACAAGAATATGCCTAGGGAGGACGAAAATGACCTAATTGATCATCCAATGACACAAACACACCTATTGGATGCACAAGATTGGTTAAAAACCCTAATTGGACAAGAATATGCCTAGGGAAGACGAATATGACCTAAATGTTAATCCAATAACACAAATGAACTTATTGGATGCACAAGATTGGTTAAAAACCCTAATTGGACAAGAATAAGCCTAGGGTGAACGAAAATGACCTAAATGTTAATCCAATGACACAACTCAACTTATTGGATGCACAAGATTGGTTAAAAACCCTAATTGGACAAGAATAAGCCTAGGGAGGACGAAAATAACCTAATTGATCATCCAATGACACAAACACACCTATTGGATGCAAAAGATTGGTTAAAAACCCTAATTGGACAAGATGATGCCTAGGGAGGACTAAAATGACCTAAATATTAATTCAATGGCACAATCAAACTTATTGGATGCACAAGATTGGTTAAAAACCCTAATTGGACAAGAATATGCCTAGGGAGGACGAATATGACCTAAATGTGAATCCAATGACACAAATGAACTTATTGGATGCACAAGATTGGTTAAAAACCCTAATTAGACAAGAATAAGCCTAGGGAGAAAGAAAATGACCTAAATGTTAATCCAATGACAAAACTCAACTTATTGGATGCACAAGATTGGTTAAAAACCCTAATTGGACAAGAATAAGCCTAGGGAGGACGAAAATGACCTAATTGATCATCCAATGATACAAACACACCTATTGGATGCACAAGATTGGTTAAAAACCCTAGTAGGACAAGAACATGCCTAGGGAGGACGAAAATGACCTAATTGATCATCCAATGACACTAATGAACTTATTGGATGCACAAGATTGGTTAAAAACCCTAATTGGACAAGAATATGCCTAGGGAGGACGAAAATGACCTAAATGTTAATCCAATGACACAAATGAACTTATTGGATCCACAAGATTGCTTAAATACCCTAATTGGACAAGAATAAGCCTAGGGAGGACGAAAATGACCTAATTGATCATCCAATGACACAAACACAGCTATTGGATGCACAAGATTGGTTAAAAACCCTAATTGGACAAGAATATGCCTAGGGAGGACGAAAATGACCTAATTGATCATCCAATGACACAAACACACCTATTGGATGGACAAGATTGGTTAAAAACCCTAATTGGACAAGAATATGCCTAGGGAGGACGAATATGACCTAAATGTTAATCCAATAACACAAAGGAACTTATTGGATGCACAAGATTGGTTAAAAACCCTAATTGGACAAGAATAAGCCTATGGAGAACGAAAATGACCTAAATGTTAATCCAATGACACAACTCAACTTATTGGATGCACAAGATTGGTTAAAAACCCTAATTGGACAAGAATAAGCCTAGGGAGGACGAAAATAACCTAATTGATCATACAATGACACCAACACACCTATTGGATGCACAAGATTGGTTAAAAACCCTAATTGGACAAGAATATGCCTAGGGAAAACGAAAATGACCTAAATGTTAATCCAATGACACAAATGAACATATTGGATTCACAAGATTGGTTAAAAACCCTAATTGGACAAGAATAAGCCTAGGGAGGACGAAAATGACCTAATTGATCATCCAATGACACAAACACACCTATTGGATGCACAAGATTGGTTAAAAACCCTAATTGGACAAGAATATGTGTAGGGAGGACGAAAATGACCTAAATATTAATTCAATGACACAAACAAACTTATTGGATGCACAAGATTGCTTAAAAACCCTAATTGGACAAGAATAAGCCTAGGGAGGACGAAAATGACCTAATTGATCATCCAATGACACAAACACACCGATTGAATGCACGAGATTGGTAAAAAAACCCTAGTTGGACAAGAACATGCCTAGGGAGGACGAAAATGACCTAATTGATCATCCAATGACACTAATGAACTTATTGGATGCACAAGAATGGTTAAAAACCCTAATTGGACAAGAGTAAGCCTAGGGAGGACGAAAATGACCTAAATGATCATCCAATGACACAAACACACCTATTGGATGCACAAGATTGGTTAAAAACCCTAACTGGACAAGAATATGCCTAGGGAGGACGAAAATGACCTAATTGATCATCCAATGACACAAACACACCTATTGGATGCACAAGATTGGTTAAAAACCCTAATTGGACAAGAATATGCCTAGGGAGGACGAATATGACCTAAATGTTAATCCAATAACACAAATGAACTTGTTGGATGCACAAGATTGGTTAAAAACCCTAATTGGACAAGAATAAGCCTAGGGAGAACGAAAATGACCTAAATGTTAATCCAATGACACAACTCAACTTATTGGATGCACAAGATTGGTTAAAAACCCTAATTGGACAAGAATAAGACTAGGGAGGACGAAAATGACCTAATTGATCATCCAATGACACAAACACACCTATTGGAGGCACAAGATTGGTTTAAAACCCTAGTTGGACAAGAATAAGCCTAGGGAGGACGAAAATGACCTAATTGATCATCCAATGACACAAATAAACTTATTGGATGCACAAGATTGGTTAATAACCCTAATTGGACAAGAATAAGCCTAGGGAGGACGAAAATGACCTAATTGATCATCCAATGACACAAAGACACCTATTGGATGCACAAGATTGGTTAAAACCCTAATTGGACAAGAATATGCCTAGGGAGGACGAAAATGACCTAAATATTAATTCAATGACACAAACAAAGTTATTGGATGCACAAGATTGGTTAAAAAGCCTAATTGGACAAGAATAAGCCTAGGGAGAACGAAAATGACCTAAATGTTAATCCAATGACACAACTCAACTTATTGGATGCACAAGATTGGTTAAAAACCCTAATTGGACAAGAATATGCCTAGGGAGGACGAAAATGACCTAATTGATCATCCAATGATACAAACACACCTATTGGATGCACAAGATTGGTTAAAAACCCTAGTTGGACATGAACATGCCTAAGGAGGACGAAAATGACCTAATTGATCATCCAATGACACTAATGAACTTATTGGATGCACAAGATTGGTTAAAAACCCTAATTGGACAAGAATAAGCCTAGGGAGGACGAAAATGACCTAATTGATCATCCAATGACACAAACACACCTATTGGATGCACAAGATTGGTTAAAAACCCTAACTGGACAAGAATATGCCTAGGGAGGACGAATATGACCTAAATGTTAATCCAATAACACAAATGAACTTATTGGATGCACAAAATTGGTTAAAAACCCTAATTGGACAAGAATAAGCCTAGGGAGAACGAAAATGACCTAAATGTTAATCCAATGACACAACTCAACTTATTGGATGCACAAGATTGGTTAAAAACCCTAATTGGACAAGAATAAGCCTAGGGAGGACGAAAATAACCTAATTGTTCATACAATGACACAAACACACCTATTGGATGCACAAGATTGGTTAAAAACCCTAATTGGACAAGAATATGCCTAGGGAGGACGAAAATGACCTAATTGATCATCCAATGACACAAACACACCTATTGGATGGACAAGATTGGTTAAAAACCCTAATTGGACAAGAATATGCCTAGGGAGGACGAATATGACCTAAATGTTAATCCAATAACACAAACAAAGTTTTTGGAAGCACAAGATTGGTTAAAAACCCTAATTGGACAAGAATAAGCCTAGGGAGAACGAAAATGACCTAAATGTTAATCCAATGACACAACTCAACTTATTGGATGCACAAGATTGGTTAAAAACCCTAATTGGACAAGAATAAGCCTAGGGAGGACGAAAATAACCTAATTGATCATACAATGACACAAACACACCTATTGGATGCACAAGATTGGTTAAAAACCCTAATTGGACAAGAATATGCCTAGGGAGGACGAAAATGACCTAAATGTTAATCCAATGACACAAATGAACTTATTAGATCCACAAGATTGCTTAAAAACCCTAATTGGACAAGAATAAGCCTAGGGAGGACGAAAATGACCTAATTGATCATCCAATGACACAAACACACCTATTGGATGCACAAGATTGGTTAAAAACCCTAATTGGACAAGAATAAGCCTAGGGAGGACGAAAATGACATAATTGATCATCCAATGACACAACTCAACTTATTGGATGCACAAAATTGGTTAAAAACCCTAATTGGACAAGAATAAGCCTAGGGAGGACGAAAATGACCTAATTGATCATCCAATGACACAAACACACCTATTGGATGCACAAGATTGGTTAAAAACCATAATTGGACAAGAATATGACTAGGGAGGACGAAAATGACCAAAATATTAATTCAATGACACAATCAAAGTTATTGGATGAACAAGATTGGTTAAAAACCCTTATTGGACAAGAATAAGCCTAGGGAGGACGAAAATGACCTAATTGATCATCCAATGACACAAACACACCTATTGGATGCACAAGATTGGTTAAAAACCCTAATTGGACAAGAATAAGCCTAGGGAGGACGAAAATGACCTAATTGATCATCCAATGACACAAACACACCTATTGGATGCACAAGATTGGTTAAAAACCCTAATTGGACAAGAATAAGCCTAGGGAGGACGAAAATAACCTAATTGATCATCCAATGACACAAACACACCTATTGGATGCACAAGATTGGTTAAAAACCCTAATTGGACCAGAATATGCCTAGGGAGGACGAAAATGACCTAATTGATCATCAATTGACACAAACACAGCTATTGGATGCACAAGATCGGTTAAAAACCCTAATTGGACAAGAATAAGCCTAGGGAGGACGAAAATGACCTAATTGATCATCCAATGACACAAACACACCTATTGGATGCACAAGATTGGTTAAAAACCCTAATTGGACAAGAATAAGCCTAGGGAGGACGAAAATAACCTAAGTGATCATCCAATCACACAAACACACCTATTGGATGCACAAGATTAGTTAATTGGACAAGAATAAGCCTAGGGAGGACAAAAATGACCTAATTGATCATCCAATGACACAAACACACCTATTGGATGCACAAGATTGGTTAAAAACCCTAATTGGACAAGAATATGCCTAGGGAGGACGAAAATGACTTTATTGATCATCCAATGACACAAATGAACTTATAGGATGCACAAGATTAGTTAAAAACCCTAATTGGACAAGAATAAGCCTAGGGAGGACGAAAATAACCTAATTGATCATCCAATGACACAAACACACCTATTGGATGCACAAGATTGGTTAAAAACCCTAATTGGACAAGAATAAGCCTAGGGCGGACGAAAATGACCTAATTGATCATCCAATGACACAAACACACCTATTGGATGCACAAGATTGGTTAAAAACCCAAATTGGACAAGAATAAGCCTAGGGAGGACGAAAATGACCTAATTGATCATCCAATGACACAAACACACCTATTGGATGCACAAGATTGGTTAAAAACCCTAATTGGACAAGAATATGCCTAGGGAGGACGAAAATGACCTAAATATTAATTCAATGAAACACACAAACTTATTGGATGCACAAGATTGGTTAAAAACCCTAATTGGACAAGAATAAGCCTAGGGAGGACGAAAATGACCTAATTGATCATCCAATGACACAAACACACCTATTGGATGCAAAAGATTGGTTAAAAACCCTAATTGGACAAGATGATGCCTAGAGAGGACGAAAATGACCTAAATATGAATTCAATGACACAAACAAACTTATTGGATGCACAAGATTGGTTAAAAACCCTAATTGGAGAAGAATATGCCTAGGGAGGACGAAAATGACCTAAATATTAATTCAATGACACAAACAAATTTATTGGATGCACAAGATTGGTTAAAAACCTTAATTGGACAAGAATAAGCCTAGGGAGGACAAAAATGACCTAATTGATCATCCAATGACACAAATGAACTTATTGGATGCACAAGATTGGTTAAAAACCCTAATTGGACAAGAATAAGCCTAGGGAGGACGAAAATGACCTAATTGATCATCCAATGACACAAACACACCTATTGGATGCACAAGATTGGTTAAAAACCCTAATTGGACAAGAATAAGCCTAGGGAGGACGAAAATGACCTAATTGATCATCCAATGACACAAACACACCTATTGGATGCACAAGATTGGTTAAAAACCCTAATTGGACAAGAATATATCTAGGGAGGACGAAAATGACCTAAATATTAATTCAATGACACAAACAAACTTATTGGATGCACAAGATTGCTTAAAAACCCTAATTGGACAAGAATAAGCCTAGGGAGGACGAAAATGACCTAATTGATCATCCAATGACACAAACACACCGATTGAATGCACGAGATTGGTTAAAAACCCTAGTTGGACAAGAACATGCCTAGGGAGGACGAAAATGACCTAATTGATCATCCAATGACACTAATGAACTTATTGGATGCACAAGAATGGTTAAAAACCCTAATTGGACAAGAGTAAGCCTAGGGAGGACGAAAATGACCTAAATGATCATCCAATGACACAAACACACCTATTGGATGCACAAGATTGGTTAAAAACCCTAACTGGACAAGAATATGCCTAGGGAGGACGAAAATGACCTAATTGATCATCCAATGACACAACACACCTATTGGATGCACAAGATTGGTTAAAACCCTAATTGGAAAAGAATATGCCTAGGGAGGACGAAAATGACCTAAATGTTAATCCAATGACATAAATGAACTTATTGGATGCACAAGATTGCTTAAAAACCCTAATTGGACAAGAATATGCCTAGGGAGGACGAAAATGACCTAATTGATCATTCAATGACACAAAGACACCTATTGGATGCACAAGATTGGTTAAAAACCCTAATTGGACAAGAATATGCCTAGGGAGGACGAAAATGACCTAAATATTAATTCAATGACACAAACAAAGTTATTGGATGCACAAGATTGGTTAAAAACCCTAATTGGACAAGAATAAGCCTAGGGAGAACGAAAATGACCTAAATGTTAATCCAATGACACAACTCAACTTATTGGATGCACAAGATTGGTTAAAAACCCTAATTGGACAAGAA
>JBBPBR010000982.1:0-15753 GCA_037974775.1 Cicer pinnatifidum
GAACTTATTGGATCCACAAGATTGCTTAAAAACCCTAATTGGACAAGAATAAGCCTAGGGAGGACGAAAATGACCTAATTGATCATCCAATGACACAAACACACCTATTGGATGCACAAGATTGGTTAAAAACCCTAATTGGACAACAATATGCCTAGGGAGGACGAAAATGACCTAAATATTAATTCAATGACACAAACAAAGTTTTTGGATGCACAAGATTGGTTAAAAACCCTAATTGGACAAGAATAAGCCTAGGGAGAACGAAAACGACCTAAATGTTAATCCAATGACACAACTCAACTTATTGGATGCACAAGGTTGGTTAAAAACCCTAATTGGACAAGACTATGCCTAGGGAGGACGAAAATGACCTAATTGATCATCCAATGATACAAACACACCTATTGGATGCACAAGATGGGTTAAAAACCCTAGTTGGACAAGAACATGCCTAGGGAGGCCGAAAATGACCTAATTGATCATCCAATGACACTAATGAACTTATTGGATGCACAAGATTGGTTAAAAACCCTAATTGGACAAGAATAAGCCTAGGGAGGACGAAAATGACCTAATTGATCATCGAATGACACAAACACACCTATTGGATGCACAAGATTGGTTAAAAACCCTTGTTGGACAAGAATATGCCTAGAGAGGACGAAAATGACCTAATTGATCATCCAATGACACAAATGAACTTATTGGATTCACAAGATTGGTTAAAAACCCTAATTGGACAAGAATAAGCCTAGGGAGGACGAAAATGACCTAATTGATCATCCAATGACACAAACACACCTATTGGATGCACAAGATTGGTTAAAAACCCTAATTAAACAAGAATATGCCTAGGGAGGACGAAAATGACCTAAATGTTAATCCAATGACTCAAATGAATTTATTGGATGCACAAGATTGGTTAAAAACCCTAATTGGATAGGAATAAGCCTAGGGAGGACGAAAATGACCTAATTGATCATCCAATGACACAAACACACCTATTGGATGCACAAGATTGGTTAAAAACCCTGATTGCACAAGAATAAGTCTAGGGAGGACGAAAATGACCTAATTGATCATCCAATGACACAAACACACCTATTGGATGCACAAGATTGGTTAAAAACCCTAATTGGACAAAAATATGCCTAGGGAGGACGAAAATGACCTAAATGTTAATCCAATGACACAAATGAACTTTATTGGATGCACAAGATTGGTTAAAAACCCTAATTGGACAAGAATATGCCTAGGGAGGACGAAAATGACATAATTGATCATCCAATGATACCAACACACCTATTGGATGCACAAGATCGGTTAAAAACCCTAGTTGGACAAGAACATGTCTAGGGAGGACGAAAATGACCTAATTGATCATCCAATGACACTAATGAACTTATTGGATGCACAAGATTGGTTAAAAATCCTAATTGGACAAGAATAAGCCTAGGGAGGACAAAAATGACCTAATTGATCATCCAATGACACAAACACACCTATTGGATGCACAAGATTGGTTAAAAACCCTAACTGGACAAGAATAAGCCTAGGGAGGACGAAAATGACCTAATTGATCATCCAATGAGACAAACACACCTATTGGATGCACAAGATTGGTTAAAAACCCTAATTGGACAACAATATGCCTAGGGAGGACGAAAATGACCTAATTGATCATCCAATGACACAAACACACCTATTGGATGCACAAGATTGGTTAAAAACCCTAACTGGACAAGAATATGCCTAGGGAGGACGAAAATGACCTAATTGATCATCCAATGACACATATGAACTTATTGGATGCACAAGATTGGTTAAAAACCCTAATTGGACAAGAATAAGCCTAGGGAGGTCGAAAATGACCTAATTGATCATCCAATGACACAAACACACCTATTGGATGCACAAGATTGGTTAAAAACCCTAATTGAACAAGAATATGCCAAGGGAGGACGAAAATGACCTAAATGTTAATCCAATGACACAAATGAACTTTATTAGATGCACAAGATTGGTTAAAAACCCTAATTGGACAACAATACGCCTAGGGAGGACGAAAGTGACCTAATTGATCATCCAATGACACAAACACACCTATTGGATGCACAAGATTGGTTAAAAACCCTAATTGGACAGAAATATGCCTAGGGAGGACGAAAATGACCTAAATATTAATTCAATGACACAAACAAAGTTATTGGATGCACAAGATTGGTTAAAAACCCTAATTGGACAAGAATAAGCCTAGGGAGATCGAAAATGACCTAAATGTTAATCCAATGACACAACTCAACTTATTGGATGCACAAGATTGGTTAAAAACCCTAATTGGACAAGAATATGCCTAGGGAGGACTAAAATGACCTAATTGATCATCCAATGATACAAACACACCTATTGGGTGCACAAGATTGGTTAAAAACCCTAATTGGACAAGAATATGCCTAGGGAGGACGAAAATGACCTAATTGATCATCCAATGACACAAATGAACTTATTGGATGCACAAGATTGGTTAAAAACCCTAATTGGACAAAAATAAGCCTAGGAAGAACGAAAATGACCTAATTGATCATCCAATGACACAAACACACCTATTGGATGCACAAGATTGGTTAAAAACCCTAATTGGACAAGAATATGCCTAGGGAGGACGAAAATAACCTAAATGTTAATCCAATGACACAAATGAACTTATTGGATGCACAAGATTGCTTAAAAACCCTAATTGGACAAGAATAAGCCTAGGGGGGACGAAAATGACCTAATTGATCATCCAATGACACAAACACACCTATTGGATGCACAAGATTGGTTAAAAACCCTAGTTGGACAAGAACATGCCTAGGGAGGACGAAAATGACCTAATTGATCATCCAATGGCACTAATGAACTTATTGGATGCACAAGATTGGTTAAAAACCCTAATTGAACAAGAATAAGCCTAGGGAGGACGAAAATGACCTAATTGATCATCCAATGACACAAACACACCTATTGGATGCACAAGATTGGTTAAAAAGTCTAACTAGACAAGAATATGCCTACGGATGACGAAAATGACCTAATTGATCATCCAATGACACAAACACACCTATTGGATGCACAAGATTGGTTAAAAACCCTAATTGGACAAGAATATGCCTAGGGAGGACGAATATGACCTAAATGTTAATCCAATAACACAAATGAACTTATTGGATGCACAAGATTGGTTAAAAACCCTAATTGGACAAGAATAAGCCTTGGGAGGACGAAAATAACCTATTTGATCATCCAATGACACAAACACACCTATTGGATGCACAAGATTGGTTAAAAACCCTAGTAGGACAAGAACATGCCTAGGGAGGACGAAAATGACCTAATTGATCATCCAATGACACTAATGAACTTATTGGATGCACAAGATTGGTTAAAAACCCTAATTGGACAAGAATAAGCCTAGGGAGGACGAAAATGACCTAATTGATCATCCAATGACACAAATACACCTATTGGATGCACAAGATTGGTTTAAAACCCTAATTGGACAAGAATAAGCCTAGGGGGGACGAAAATGACCTAATTGATCATCCAATGACACAAATGAACTTATTGGATGCACAAGATTTGTTAAAAACCCTAATTGGACAAGAATAAGCCTAGGGAGGACGAAAATGACCTAATTGATCATCCAATGACACAAACACACCTATTGGATGTACAAGATTGGTTAAAAACCCTAATTGGACAAGAATATGCCTTGGGAGGACGAAAATGACCTAATTGATCATCCAATGACACAAACACACCTATTGGATGCACAAGATTGGTTAAAAACCCTAATTGGACAAGAATAAGCCTAGGGAGGAAGAAAATGACCTAATTGATCATCCAATGACACAAACACACCTATTGGTTGCACAAGATTGATTCAAAACCCTAATTGAACAAGAATATGCCTAAGGAGGACGAAAATGACCTAAATGTTAATCCAATGACACAAATGAACTTATTGGATGCACAAGATTGGTTAAAAACCCTAATTGGACAAGAATAAGCCTAGGGAGGACGAAAATGACCTAATTGATCATCCAATGACACAAACACACCTATTGGATGCACAAGATTGGTTAAAAACCCTAATTGGACAAGAATATGCCTAGGGAGGACGAAAATGACCTAATTGATCATCCAATGACACAAACACACCTATGGGATGCACAAGATTGGTTAAAAACCCTAATTGGACAAGAATATGCCTAGGGATGACGAATATGACCTAAATGTTAATCCAATAACACAAATGAACTTATTGGATGCACAAGATTGGTTAAAAACCCTAATTGGACAAGAATAAGCCTAGGGAGAACGAAAATGACGTAATTGATCATCCACTGACACAAACACACCTATTGGATGCACAAGATTCGTTAAAAACCCTAATTGGACAAGAATATGCCTAGGGAGGACGGATATGACCTAAATGTTAATCCAATGACAGAAATGAACTTATTGGATGCACAAGATTGGTTAGAAACCCTAATTGGACAAGAATAAGCCTAGGGAGGACGAAAATGACCTAATTGATCATCCAATGACACTAATGAACTTATTGGATGCACAAGATTGGTTAAAAACCCTAATTGGACAAGAATAAGCCTAGGGAGGACGAAAATGACCTAATTGATCATCCAATGACACAAACACACCTATTGGATGCACAAGATTGGTTAAAAACCCTAATTGGACAAGAATATGCATAGGGAGGATGAAAATGACCTAATTGATCATCCAGTGACACAAACACACCTATTGGATGCACAAGATTGGTTAAAAACCCTAATTGGACAAGAATATGCCTAGGGAGGACGAATATGACCTAAATGTTAATCCAATAACACAAATGAACTTATTGGATGCACAAGATTGGTTAAAAACCCTAATTGGACAAGAATAAGCCTAGGGAGAACGAAAATGACGTAATTGATCATCCACTGACACAAACACACCTATTGGATGCACAAGATTGGTTAAAAACCCTAATTGGACAACAATATGCCTAGGGAGGACGGATATGACCTAAATGTTAATCCAATGACACAAATGAACTTATTGGATGCACAAGATTGGTTAAAAACCCTAATTGGACAAGAATAAGCCTAGGGAGGACGAAAATGACCTAATTGATCATCGAATGACACTAATGAACTTATTATATGAACAAGATTGGTTAAAAACCCTAATTGGACAAGAATAAGCCTAGGGAGGACGAAAATGACCTAATTGATCATCCAATGACACAAACACACCTATTGGATGCACAAGATTGGTTAAAAACCCTAATTGGACAAGAATATGCCTAGGGAGGACGAAAATGACCTAATTGATCATCCAATGACACTAATGAACTTATTGGATGCACAAGATTGGTTAAAAACCATAATTGGACAAGAATAAGCATAGGGAGGACGAAAATGACCTAATTGATCATCCAATGACACAAACACACCTATTGGATGCACAAGATTGGTTAAAAACCCTAATTGGACAAGAATAAGCCTAGGGAGGACGAAAATGATCTAATTGATCATCCAAAGACACAAACACACCTATTGGATGCACAAGATTGGTTAAAAACCCTAATTGGACAAGAATATGCCTAGGGAGGACGAAAATGACCTAATTGATCATCCAATGACACAAACACACCTATTGGATGCACAAGATTGGTTAAAAACCCTAATTGGACAAGAATATGCCTAGGGAGGACGAAAATGACCTAAATATTAATTCAATGACACAAACAAACTTATTGGATGCACAAGATTGGTTAAAAACCCTAATTGGATAATAATATGCCTAGGGAGGACGAAAATGACCTAATTGATCATCCAATGACACTAATGAACTTATTGGATGCACAAGATTGGTTAAAAACCCTAATTGGACAAGAATAAGCCTAGGGAGGACGAAAATGACCTAATTGATCATCCAATGACACAAACACACCTATTGGATGCACAAGATTGGTTAAAAACCCTAATTGGACAAGAATATGCCTAGGGAGGACGAAAATGACCTAATTGATCATCCAATGACACAAACACACCTATTGGATGCACAAGATTGGTTAAAAACCCTAATTGGACAAGAATATGCCTAGGGAGGACGAAAATGACCTAATTGATCATCCAATGACACAAATGAACTTATCGGATGCACACGATTAGTTAAAAACCCTAATTGGACAAGAATATGCATAGGGAGGAAGAAAATAACCTAATTGATCATCCAATGACACAAACACACCTATTGGATGCACAAGATTGGTTAAAAACCCTAATTGGACAAGAATATGCCTAGGGAGGACGAAAATGACCTAATTGATCATCCAATGACACAAACACACCTATTGGATGCACAAGATTGGTTAAAAACCCTAATTGGACAAGAATATGCCTAGGGAGGACGAAAATGACCTAATTGATCATCCAATGACACAAACACACCTGTTGGATGCAGAAGATTGGTTAAAAACCCTAATTGGACAATAATATGCCTAGGGAGGACGAAAATGACCTAATTGATCATCCAATGACACAAACACACCTATTGGATGCACAAGATTGGTTAAAAACCCTAATTGGACAAGAATATGCCTAGGGAGGACGAAAATGACCTAATTGATCATCCAATGACACAAACACACCTATTGGATGCACAAGATTGGTTACAAACCCTAATTGGACAAGAATATGCCTAGGGAGGACGAAAATGACCTAAATATTAATTCAATGACACAAACAAACTTATTGGATGCATAAGATTGGTTAAAAACCCTAATTGGACAAGAATAAGCCTAGGGAGGACGAAAATGACCTAATTGATCATCCAATGACACAAACACACCTATTGGATGCACAAGATTGGTTAAAAACCCTAGTTGGACAAGAACCTGCCTATGGAGGACGAAAATGACCTAATTGATCATCCAATGACACTAATGAACTTATTGGATGCACAAGATTGGTTAAAAACCCTAATTGGACAAGAGTAAGCCTAGGGAGGACGAAAATGACCAAATTGATCATCCAATGACACAAACACACCTATTGGATGCACAATATTGGTTAAAAACCCTAACTGGACAAGAATATGCCTAGGGAGGACGAAAATGACCTAATTGATCATCCAATGACACAAACACACCTATTGGATGCACAAGATTGGTTAAAAACCCTAATTGGACAAGAATATGCCTAGGGAGGACGAATATGACCTAAATGTTAATCCAATAACACAAATGAACTTATTGGATGCACAAGATTGGTTTAAAACCCTAATTGGACAAGAATAAGCCTAGGGAGAACGAAAATGATCTAAATGTTAATCCAATGACACAACTCAACTTATTGGATGCACAAGATTGGTTAAAAACCCTAATTGGACAAGAATAAGCCTAGGGAGGACGAAAATGACCTAATTGTTCATCCAATGACACAAACACACCTATTGGAGGCACATAATTGGTTTAAAACCCTAGTTGGACAAGAATAAGCCTAGGGAGGACGAAAATGACCTAATTGATCATCCAATGACACAAATGAACTTATTGGATGCACAAGATTGGTTAAAAACCCTAATTGGACAAGAATAAGCCTATGGAGGACGAAAATGACCTAATTGATCATCCAATGACACAACCACACCTATTGGATGCACAAGATTGGTTAAAAACCCTAATTGGACAAGAATATGCCTAGGGAGGACGAAAATGACCTAAATATTAATTCAATGAAACAAACAAACTTATTGGATGCACAAGATTGGTTAAAAACCCTAATTGGACAAGAATAAGCCTAGGGAG
The DNA here is from genome assembly GCA_037974775.1 of Cicer pinnatifidum. NCBI lineage: Eukaryota > Viridiplantae > Streptophyta > Magnoliopsida > Fabales > Fabaceae > Cicer > Cicer pinnatifidum. The sequence goes on from JBBPBR010000982.1 coordinate 7,865, forward strand.
GACGAAAATGACCTAATTGATCATCCAATGACACAAACACACCTATTGGATGCACAAGATTGGTTAAAAACCGTAATTGGTCAAGAATAAGCCTAGCGAGGACGAAAATGACCTAATTGATCATCCATTGCCACAAACACACCTATTGGATGCAAAAGATTGGTTAAAAACCCTAATTGGACAAGAATATGACTAGGGAGGACGAAAATGACCTAAATATTAATTCAGGGACACAAACAAAGTTATTGGAAGCACAAGATTGGTTAAAAACCCTAATTGGACAACAATAAGCCTAGGGAGGACGAAAATGACCTAAATGTTAATCCAATGACACAACTCAACTTATTGGATGCACAAGATTGGTTAAAAACCCTAATTGGACAAGAATAAGCCTAGGGAGGACGAAAATGACCTAATTGATCATCCAATGACACAAACACACCTATTGGATGCACAAGATTGGTTAAAAACCCTAGTTGGACAAGAACATGCATAGGGAGGACGAAAATGACCTTAGTGATCATCCAATGACACTAATGAACTTATTGGATGCACAAGATTGGTTAAAAACCCTAATTGGACAAGAATAAGCCTAGGGAGGACGAAAATGACCTAATTGATCATCCAATGACACAAACACACCTATTGGATGCACAAGATTGGTTAAAAACCCTAATTGGACAAGAATATGCCTAGGGAGGACGAAAATGACCTAAATATTAATTCAATGAAACCAACAAACTTATTGGATGCACAAGATTGGTTAAAAACCCTAATTGGACAAGAATATGCCTAGGGAGGACGAAAATGACCTAATTGATCATCCAATGACACAAACACACCTATTGGATGCACAAGATTGGTTAAAAACCCTAATTGGACAAGAATAAGCCTAGGGAGGACGAAAATGACCTAATTGATCATCCAATGACACAAACACACCTATTGGATGCACAAGATTGGTTAAAAACCCTAATTGGACAAGAAGATGCCTAGGGAGGACAAAAATGACCTAATTGATCATCGAATGACACAAACACACCTATTGGATGCAAAAGTTTGGTTAAAAACCCTAATTGGACAAGAATAAGCCAAGGGAGAACGAATATGACCTAAATGTTAATCCAATAACACAAATGAACTTATTGGATGCACAAGATTGGTTAAAAACCCTAATTCGACAAGAATAAGCCTAGGGAGGACGAAAATGACCTAATTGATCATCCAATGACACAAACACACCTATTGGATGCACAAGATTGGTTAAAAACCCTAATTGGACAAGAATAAGCCTAGGGAGGACGAAAATGACCTAATTGATCATCCAATGACACAAACACACCTATTGGATGCACAAGATTGGTTAAAAACCCTAATTGGACAAGAATATGCCTAGGCAGGACGAAAATGACCTAAATGTTAATCCAATGACAAAAATGAACTTATTGGATGCACAAGATTGGTTAAAAACCCTAATTGAACAAGAATAAGCCTAGGGAGGACGAAAATGACCTAAAAGTTAATCCAATGACACAACTCAACTTATTGGATGCACAAGATTGGTTAAAAACCCTAATTGGACAAGAATATGCCTAGGGAGGACGAAAATGACCTAATTGATCATCCAATGACACAAACACACCTATTGGATGCACAAGATTGGTTAAAAACCCTAATTGGACAAGAATAAGCCTAGGGAGGACGAAAATGACCTAATTGATCATCCAATGACACAAACACACCTATTGGATGCACAAGATTGGTTAAAAACCATAATTGGACAAGAATATGCCTAGGGAGGACGAAAATGACCTAAATATTAATTCAATGACACAAACAAACTTATTGGATGCACAATTTTGGTTAAAAACGCTAACTGGACAAGAATAAGCCTAGGGAGGACGAAAATGACCTAATTGATCATCCAATGACACATACACACCTATTGGATGCATAAGATTGGTTAAAAACCCTAATTGGACAAGAATAAGCCTAGGGAGGACGAAAATGACCTAATTGATCTTTCAATGACACAAGCACACCTATTAAATGCACAAGATTGGTTAAAAACCCTAATTGGACAAGAATAAGCCTAGGGAGGACGAAAATGACCTAATTGATCATCCAATGACACAAACACACCTATTGGATGCACAAGATTGGTTAAAAACCCTAGTTGGACAAGAATATGCCTAGGGAGGACGAAAATGACCTAATTGGTCATCCAATGTCACAAATGAACTTATTGGATGCACAAGATTGGTTAAAAACCCTAGTTGTACAAGAATATGCCTAGGGAGGACGAAAATTACCTAATTGATCATCCAATGACACAAATGAACTTATTGGATGCACAAAATTAGTTAAAAACCCTAATTGGACAAGAATAAGCCTAGGGTGGACGAAAATGACCTAATTGATCATCCAATGACACAAACACACCTATTGGATGCACAAGATTGGTTAAAAACCCTAATTGGACAAGAATAAGCCTAGGGAGGACGAAAATGACCTAATTGATCATCCAATGACACAAACACACCTATTGGATGCACAAGATTGGTTAAAAATCCTAATTGGACAAGAATAAGCCTAGGGAGGATAAAAATGACCTAATTGATCATCCAATGACACAAACACACCTATTGGATGCACAAGATTGGTTAAAAATCCTAATTGGACAAGAATAAGCCTAGGGAGGATAAAAATGACCTAATTGATCATCCAATGACACAAACACACCTATTGGATGCACAAGATTGGTTAAAAACCCTAATTGGACAAGAATAAGCCTAGGGAGGACGAAAATGACCTAATTGATCATCCAATGACACAAACACACCTATTGGATGCACAAGATTGGTTAAAAACCCTAATTGGACAAGAATAAGCCTAGGGAGGACGAAAATGACCTAATTGATCATCCAATCACACAAACACACCTATTGGATGCACAAGATTGGTTAAAAACCATAGTTGGACATGAATATGCCTAGGGAGGATGAAAATGACCTAATTGATCATCCAATGACACAAATGAACTTATTGGATGCACAAGATTGGTTAAAAACACTAATTGGACAAAAATAAGCCTAGGGAGGACAAAAATGACCTAATTGATCATCCAATGACACAAACACACCTATTGGATGCACAAGATTGGTTAAAAACCCTAATTGGACAAGAATAAGCCTAGGGAGGACGAAAATGACCTAATTGATCATCCAATGACACAAACACACCTATTGGATGCACAAGATTGGTTAAAAACCCTAATTGGACAAGAATAAGCCTAGGGAGGACGAAAATGACCTAATTGATCATCCAATGACACAAACACACCTATTGGATGCACAAGATTGGTTAAAAACCCTAATTGCACAAGAAAAAGCTTAGAAAGGACGAAAATGACCTAAATGTTAATCCAATGACACCACTCAACTTATTGGATGGACAAGATTGGTTAAAAACCCTAATTGGACAAGAATACGCCTACGGAGGACGAAAATGACCTAATTGATCATCCAATGACACAAACACACCTATTGGATGCACAAGATTGGTTAAAAACCCTAATTGGACAAGAATATGCCTAGGGAGGACGAAAATGACCTAATTGATCATCCAATTACCCAAACACACCTATTGGATGCACAAGATTGGTTAAAAACCCTAATTGGACAAGAATATGCCTAGGGAGGACGAAAATGACCTAATTGATCATCCAATGACACAAACACACCTATTGGATGCACAAGATTGGTTAAAAACCCTAATTGGACAAGAATATGCCTAGGGAGGACGAAAATGACCTAAATGTTAATCCAATGACACAACTCAACTTATTGGATGCACAAAATTGGTTAAAAACCCTAATTGGACAAGAATATGCCTAGGGAGGACGAAAATGACCTAGTTGATCATCCAATGACACAAACACACCTATTGGATGCACAAGATTGGTTAAAAACCCTAATTGGACAAGAATAAGCCTAGGGAGGACGAAAATGACCTAATTGATCATCCAATGACACAAACACACCTATTGGATGCACAAGATTGGTTAAAAACCCTAGTTGGACAAGAATATGCCAAAGGAGGACGAAAATAACCTAATTGATCATCCAATGACAGAAATGATCTTATTGGATGCACAAGATTTGTTAAAAACCCTAAATGGACAAGAATAAGCCTAAGGAGGACGAAAATGACCTAATTGATCATCCAATGACACAAACACACCTATTAGATGCACAAGATTGGTTTAAAACCCTAGTTGGACAAGAATATGCCTAGGGAGGACGAAAATGACCTAGTTGATCATCCAATGACACAAACACACCTATTGGATGCACAAGATTGGTTAAAAACCCTAATTGGACAAGAATAAGCCTAGGGAGGACGAAAATGACCTAATTGATCATCCAATGACACAAACACACCTATTGGATGCACAAGATTGGTTAAAAACCCTAATTGAACAAGAATAAGCATAGAAAGGACGAAAATGACCTAATTGATCATTCAATGACACAAACACACCTATTGGATGCACAAGATTGGTTAAAATCTCTAATTGGACAAGAATATGCATAGGGAGAACGAAAATGACCTAAATGTTAATCCAATAACACAAATGAACTTATTGGATGCACAAGATTGGTTAAAAACCCTAATTGGACAAGAATAAGCCTAGGGAGGACGAAAATGACCTAAATGCTAATCCAATGACACAACTCAACTTATTGGATGCACAAGATTGGTTAAAAACCCTAATTGGACAAGAATATGCCTAGGGAGGACGAAAATGACCTAAATGTGAATCCAATGAAACAAATGAACTTATTGGATGCACAAGATTGGTTAAAAACCTAATTGGACAAGAATAAGCCTAGGGAGAATGAAAATGACCTAAATGTTAAGCCAATGACACAACTCAACTTATTGGATGCACAAGATTGGTTAAAAACCCTAATTGGACAAGAATATGCCTAGGGAGGACGAAAATGACCTAATTGATCATCCAATGACACAAACACACCTATTGGATGCACAAGATTGGTTAAAAACCCTAATTGGACAAGAATATGCCTAGGGAGGACGAAAATGACCTAATTGATCATCCAATGACACAAACACACCTATTGGATGCACAAGATTGGTTAAAAACCCTAACTGGACAAGAATATGCCTAGGGAGGACGAAAATGACCTAATTGATCATCCAATGACACAAACACACCTATTGGATGCACAAGATTGGTTAAAAACCGTAATTGGGCAAGAATAAGCCTAGGGAGAACGAAAATGACCTAAATGTTAATCCAATGACACAACTCAACTTATTGGATGCACAAGATTGGTTAAAAACCCTAATTGGACAAGAATATGCCTAGGGAGGACGAAAATGACCTAATTAATCATCCAATGACACAAACACACCTATTGGATGCACAAGATTGGTTAAAAACCCTAATTGGACAAGAATAAGCCTAGGGAGGACGAAAATGACCTAATTGATCATCCAATGACACAAACACACCTATTGGATGCACAAGATTGGTTAGAAACCCTAATTGGACAAGAATAAGCCTAGGGAGGACAAAAATGAACTAATTGATCATCCAATGACACAAACACACCTATTGGATGCACAAGATTGGTTAAAAACCCTAATTGGACAAGAATAAGCCTAGGGAGGACGAAAATGACCTAATTGATCATCCAATGACACAAACACACCTATTGGATGCACAAGATTGGTTAAAAACCCTAATTGGACAAGAATAAGCCTAGGGAGGACGAAAATGACCTAATTGATCATCCAATGACACAAACACACCTATTGGATGCACAAGATTGGTTTAATACCCTAGTTGGACAAGAATAATCCTAGGGAGGACGAAAATGACCTAATTAATCATCCAATGACACAAATGAACTTATTGGATGCACAAGATTGGTTAAAAACCCTAATTGGACAAGAATAAGCCTAGGGAGGACGAAAATGACCTAATTGATCATCCAATGACACAAACACACCTATTGGATGCACAAGATTGGTTAAAAACCCTTGTTGGACAAGAATATGCTTAGAGAGGACGAAAATGACCTAATTGATCATCCAATGACACAAATGAACTTATTGGATGCACAAGATTGGTTAAAAACCCTAATTGGACAAGAATAAGCCTAGGGAGGACGAAAATGACCTAATTGATCATCCAATCACACAAACACACCTATTGGATGCACAAGATTGGTTAAAAACCCTAATTAAACAAGAATATGCCTAGGGAGGACGAAAATGACCTAAATGTTAATCCAATGACTCAAATGAACTTATTGGATGCACAAGATTGGTTAAAAACCCTAATTGGACAAGAATAAGCCTAGGGAGGACGAAAATGACCTAATTGATCATCCAATGACACAAACACACCTATTGGATGCACAAGATTGGTTAAAAACCCTGATTGCACAAGAATAAGTCTAGGGAGGACGAAAATGACCTAATTGATCATCCAATGACACAAAGACACCTATTGGATGCACAAGATTGGTTAAAAACCCTAATTGGACAAAAATATGCCTAGGGAGGACGAAAATGTCCTAAATGTTAATCCAATGACACAAATGAACTTTATTGGATGCACAAGATTGGTTAAAAACCCTAATTGGACAAGAATATGCCTAGGGAGGACGAAAATGACCTAATTGATCATCCAATGATACAAACACACCTATTGGATGCACAAGATTGGTTAAAAACCCTAGTTGGACAAGAACATGTCTAGGGAGGACGAAAATGACCTAATTGATCATCCAATGACACTAATGAACTTATTGGATGCACAAGATTGGTTAAAAACCCTAATTGGACCAGAATAAGCCTAGGGAGGACGAAAATGACCTAATTGATCATCCAATGACACAAACACACCTATTGGATGCACAAGATTGGTTAAAAACCCTAACTGGACAAGAATATGCCTAGGGAGGACGAAAATGACCTAATTGATCATCCAATGACACAAAAACACCTATTAGATGCACAAGATTGGTTAAAAACCCTAATTGGACAAGAATATGCCTAGGGAGGACGAAAATGACCTAAATGTTAATCCAATGACACAAATGAACTTATTGGATCCACAAGATTGCTTAAAAACCCTAATTGGACAGGAATAAGCCTAGGGAGGACGAAAATGACCTAATTGATCATCCAATGACACAAACACACCTATTGGATGCACAAGATTGGTTAAAAACCCTAATTGGACAACAATATGCCTAGGGAGGACGAAAATGACCTAAATATTAATTCAATGACACAAACAAAGTTTTTGGATGCACAAGATTGGTTAAAAACCCTAATTGGACAAGAATAAGCCTAGGGAGGACGAAAATGACCTAATTGATCATCGAATGACACAAACACACCTATTGGAGGCACAAGATTGGTTAAAAACCCTAATTGGACAAGAATATGCCTAGGGAGGACGAAAATGACCTAAATATTAATTCAATGACACAAACAAACTTATTGGATGCACAAGATTGGTTAAAAACCCTATTTGGACAAGAATAAGCCTAGGGAGGACGAAAATGACCTAAATGTTAATCCAATGACACAACTCAACTTATTGGATGCACAAGATTGGTTAAAAACCGTAATTGGACAAGAATATGCCTAGGGAGGACGTAAATGACCTAATTGATCATCCAATGATACAAACACACCTATTGGATGCACAAGATTGGTTAAAAACCCTAGTTGGACAAGAACATGCCTAGGGAGGACGAAAATGACCTAATTGATCATCCAATGACACTAATGAACTTATTGGATGCACAAGATTGGTTAAAAACCCTAATTGGACAAGAATA